>MJUT01045193.1:12578-26040 GCA_002080005.1 Gigantidas platifrons | reverse complement strand
AATTAAAATAAAACGTCAATGGCTAAGGCTGTGTGGCCCCTCAGAGATTCACGGGCCCTTTCGTGGATTTCCGGGCCCCGTACCGATGTACCGGCTGAACCCTCCTCCCATATGCCCCGCTTTTTACCATCCTAGATTCTGTAAATGCAGTTCTCTATCCTTCTATGGATACAATGTTATGTGTTTTGTTAAGCATGCCAGTGGCAAGCGCCACTGCTGAGATGTCACTTAGTGTACTGAGACGTTTGAAAACTTGTGTTAGTTCGACTATGAAGAATGACAGGCTATCTTCCCTTGGATTGATGCATATTCACCGAGATTTTGAAGTGAACTTGTACAAAGCAATGGAGGTGTTCGTATCTGTTAAGACACGAAGGGCAGATTGTTGACAATTTTAGGATATTTTTGTCTATCAAAGTCATTAAAATTGTATTTGATTCTATGTTATATGAAACCCTGGAATGGCCCCAGATCTCACCATTTTGCATCGCGTCGAAAGTAATTATGGCGTGCACACTATTAAGCCTCAGCTACGCCCCTGTCCACTGAAAATAGTCTGCTTGAAAATGATGAGCCAGTTAATAGAAAGGTACAATAAATATATTTCCTAATGGAAGTAAGAGTGTTGAAGATGAAAAAAAAACCTGTTTTTTTAAAACCATTTTGATTTATGAAAAAAAGAGTGGACATGACACTACTATTGAAACATTATATTTTCAAACAGTATTTGATATTTGCATAAGTGACAAATTTTTAGACAAGGATCAGAGTTTTCAAGACACCTTGTGTCATAAACATTATAATATTATATTTAGTCATTCAGAAAAGAATTTTTTGATTGTGTAATTTGCAAAACTTCATCTGAAAGTCAAAAGGTTTAATTCAATTGAAAACCAGGACTTGTTCTTAAATATTTTAAGAATGAATAAAATTTCTGTAAAGAATTTGGCCCAAAAGATAAATTATATTGTCCTACATATTGTTATAACAGTTTTAACACATTTTCTAGGTCAGAAAGTAGAGCTGAAACAAGATCTCAAACTTTTCAATTTCTTTTAGATATCTTAAACAAGAACCAAGTGGTTGAAAAAGTTTTGTGAATGTCCTGGTGAAAGAATTATTACAACTTAATCCCTGTATACACTTCAACATGTTGTTGAATTTGTTATTCAGGCTTTTTTTTTGGATGAAAATGTACTTCTGTTGCATGTTGTATATAAGAAATATAATTCTCTTTTATCTATGAATTCTAATGCTGAATTTGATAAATCTTCTTTTACAGAAAAGAATTTTTCTAAATTTGCCCCTTTATTCACTTTTATCCAGTCATTAGATCAAATAAAATAGTTTTTTTAAACTTCAATTTAAAACAATATTAACCAATACATGTACTTGATTATTTTGCCAACAGAAAACAATTCATTCTAGTCATTTTATTTACTTAGTGAAATTTGAAATTCTGGTTTGTCCCTTCATGTGAATGCTTCATTCTGTATGTGTCTTTTATGTGAATGCTAATCATTTTGTGTGTGTGTTTTTATGTGATTGCTAGTCATTCTGTTTGTGAATGTTATGGGGGGGGGAAATTATTGCAACCTAAGTTGCAAACTAAGTACCCATATTTGTAAATGCTGGTAATTTTGTGAATGTCCTGGTAAAAGAATTATTACAACCTAATCGCCTGTATATGTTATAAAAGCTAGTTTGTAGTTGTTCAACTTACACATGAATATTCCAAATACATTGTTATTTACATTGTGAGATAAATATAAAACTTTGTAGCTTTCATTCAGATAATAAAAGTTCCTAATTTCAAGAAAAATATTTGCTTACACTGATCTTTTTTTAGTTTGCCTTGATGTAATAGGAAGGTATATGATATCTGAATACAATTTTTTATGCCCCTTTTTGTCTCAAGGTTTCATATTTTTTTTAGATTTTTAAAAATTCATTCATTTTTGTACATGTTTTTTTTCTTAATATTTTCATATTTTTTCCTAATTTATGTTTACATGCTAATTTCATATAATCTGGTACCTGTTGTATTGAAATTAAATTAAATTGAAATTATTAATTTTGTTGTACATCCCCTGTGCTTTCACCCAACAAATCTAGTATCATAGATGTTTTTTTTTTAATTTAAGTGATGATAAATAGTAATTCCCCAGTCTAAATTACAAAATGCACATTNGGCAAATGGTCGATCGATCAAGGTGGGTGTAGAACTAAGTGACACAATTGCATCCCACAAGACATTGGCACTAGTTGACGGTATGACAATGATCCTAGATTATTTTCTCAGGCAATGGATGTTACAGAAAGCCATCATATTGTTTTAATTAATTTTCTGACTTAAATAGAACCACCTCGACCACAGGCGCTCGGGTACACTCTCTGATTTTCATTATTTCATTAAAACTAAATATTTGTCCTTTGAGTGCCTCTATTATAACCCTCTCCACGCAGAATCACCTAATTTTGACGTATTTTACACATTTTGATACAACCCATTTTTTTTCTATGCATCCCACAAGACATTGGCACTAGTTGTCGGTATGACAATGATCCTAGATGATTTCCTCAGGTAATGGATGTTACAGAAAGCCATCATATTGTTTTAAAAATGTGTCCACTTCAAGTAGCAAAATTCGATGTTTGTGCACTATATAAATAAAAACTGAAGTGATGCAATAAATTTCTATTTATCCATAGACATATTCCGTATATTTTAATTGATTTCAAGCGTGTACACGTATTTATTGTAAACCGACGTATTTTAACCGAAGGGTTGAACGTCATTTTTCATCAAAAATGACGCGAAGTCACGTGACTTTGTTTTTAGATGGAACTCTCCTGCGTCACTGGCTTCCCGACTGTAGGCTTGAAGTAAAAATCTAGTTTCTTCATGTCAAACTTTGAATGTTGACCATGCTCAACTTCGGGGAAAAAAACCGTCATCGTAAAAGCAATCTCCGGAATAAAGGTCAATATCATCTTTCTTCAGAAAAACACGTTATAATGATTATTAATTATACTGAAAAGGTGGGATTCTTCCCATGTCAGTAGTAATATTTTTAGTGCAAGTAAAAAACATTTTTTTTTGCCGAAATGATGTGCAAGCAATTGATTTTTTGCGTAAGGGCAGCTACGCGCCTGGTATAAATACATCCGCGGACTTTATATTCACCAGATACTCACCGACAGACTGTAGCTTCGTCCATGGTCCAGGGTATTTCACCGCTTACTTCGAAGATGAAAAGATACAAAAGGAAACACTACTGCTTACTTCGTTCTGGGGACTTTTAAGTCACCCTTAACTAACTTTTTTTAAACTTTTTTTTCTGGTTCTTGGGGTGAAGTTTCTCGCAGCGACCACGCCATCACAATTTATTGTGCTAAGTGGTGAGGAATGGATCCCCAGGGACCCCCAGGTTAAACTAGTTTGAGTTGTGGTTTATTTCAATTTCATCTCGACTGGTTGTGTCTGGGGGATATCAATCAACAATGAGGAACAGTCTATTGTGCAAAGGGATACGCTGATGCCTATGTTAAAGGTAGGTTTTAGTTATCATTTTCCCCCGCTAGTCTGGAAACGGCCATTCAACATTTATTGGCGGTTGTTGTTGTTTTTTGTGTGTGTTTTGTATTTTCTTTTGTTTTGTTTTGTTTTTTTGTTTTTGTTTTTTTTAGGGGGGGGTGCAAAAATCGATTTTCATGTAAAACAAATCTTATTTCATGTTTTGGTATGTCCCCACCTTTACTGGTGTTTCAAGTACAGTTTCTTATTTACTGGTGGGTGCGGGGATACACTGGCAGTGGTACACTTGATTCCGTCTACGTTAAATCCCGACCCATGTTAATTTGGTTTTGGAAAACATGTCCCATGGGATTTTATCAACGAACAAAATATTTGTGTCGGGACAGAAGTAACTATCTGCAGACGTATCCAGATTTTCTGAAAGGGGAGGGATACTTTTGTGTTGCTCTAAAAGGGAATGGAACGGTCCAAATTCTATCCCAAAAATCCCCGTAAATTAAAGAAAAATACAGATAAGGGATGGGATCGGCGGAGTCCCAGGTCCGGTGATTATTGTCACGATACCACCATGCCACCATATCACTTAGATAACTGACATGAAACTTGTAGTACCTATGTAAAAGGTCAGTATTATATAACTTCGCCCTGATAATAATTTCCCCTAATGATTAGAGTGATATTGCTGTTTGTTTATCCTATATTCAGTTCATCATTAATCTATATATATATATATACGTCTGAAAATTAAACCAAACAGTGTTAGAATTAGATTTTTGAGCTGTCGATTTTTTGTTCTTCCCTCGACGGGATTTGAACTCGTACCATTGATACACTGCAGCACCAATCGCTTCGACTTATATATGTCCAGCGCCCTAGACCACTCGACCACATCCGCTCCATAACAAATGTAGCTTCAATAGTAGATTGATTGATTGATTGATTGATTGATTGATTGATTGATTGATTGATTGATTGATTGATTGATTGATTAGTGTTTAACGCCAAATTTAGCAATATTTTAGCTATATCGTGGTGTGAACAAATTGTATTATGACTTAGACACTCAATAGTCGTAGTGTTACCTTGTCTCGCAAGGAAATTCTAGAGATAGACATAAGACATGTGTCTAAGCGTGTGTAGATGGTACCATATATACTTAATATTATAATTTGACAGCAATCTAACTCAGCAGTATAGGATAATAAAGAAATCATTATACACGCACAGGAAATAAACATCTAATCATGTGACAACCATACAATATATCTGTCTTACTGGATCTCAAAGTTACTTGTGATACTAGGTTAATACTAAATAAATTAATTTGTAGCAAATGCTTGAATTAGATTGGTTAGAATTATTTATCCATCATGTCATAGATAAAAATTTTAACCGGAAGTCACATGTTCGGGTCTCAATTGGGAAAATATTTAATTTTAATTCTTTTTAAGCAATTATTATCCGTCAAAATATTTTTAGAACAAGACAAAAAAAATTATAAGGATTGATCTCAATTTTTTGTTCGGTTCATTCGAAATTAACTCAATGTACCACATTTTTTAGTTTATTTCTTCATGAACAGAAAAAAAATTGAGATCAATCCTTAAATATTAAATATACATGTAGTCTGAAAATTAAACCAAACAGTTAGCTTATCTGACCAAAGGCCTGTTAAACTTGTATAATGTAGTATCAATGATAGTCGGTCTGTAGTATACTTGACCTATTTAAATGATTTGTATCTTCTCATGCAAAACTGCTCTACTAAAGTAGTAAATAGTGAAAATATTTAAAATAATTGTCTAAGAACTAATTATCATAATTATGAAATGCAGATTTTAAAAGCTTTTACAAATGACGTGAGGTGAAGACTCCTGTGTGTATTGGGTCCACACTCTATGCAAATTAATTTTATTTAAAATGAAGTATTTTTGTTAAAATAGAAATTAAGCTTTGAAAATCAATGTATTTGGGATCAGAACCCAGCGGTTTAAACATGTAACACAGCATGCAATGGCAAGACATTTTTAATCATTTTTTCTGAAGAACCACTAATAATTATGATAGAATTACTATTGAATTTTGGTGTTTATTAAACGCCACTTTCAGCAATATTTCAGCTATATCATGGCGACCAGTTTTAGTGGTGGAGGAAGCCGGAGTACCCGGAGAGAACCACCGACCCTGGGAAAGCAACTGGCAAACTTTATCACTTGCGGCTGCGAGTCGAGTGCACCCTGTTTTGTAATTAACAAAGCCTTGCGCGAACCCACGTCGTCTTGGTGATAGGATTGTATGAGATGTTAGATCCACTGACCTAATTCACTGAGCCACCCGGGCCCCACGAAATACTAATTAATCAATGAAAATATTTATTTGTAAACAGAATAAATCATCATGGTGATATGCATCAAGTTGCCATAGAAACTACAATGAATGAAGTCAAAAAGTAGAAAAAGCCAGTAGAATTGAAGATTATCCTTGAAACTGTATGTCATATAATCCAACTGTGATAGTATGGTAGTTTGATTTAAAATGGTAGTTTGATACAACATCATGTGATTAAGTTTGTCAGTGACTCGCGACAGGCTGGTGGTTTTCTCTAGGTACTTCGGTTTCCTCCACACATACTAGAGGCTCATAGGAGCTTGAAATCGCTCACTTGGCTCAAAGTTGGCCCAGCAGTTTCAGAGGAGATAATTTTTAAATGAATTTTGGCGAATCTTCTATTTTTAGCAATGGCCGCCATCTTCTTTGGCGGGCGGGGTTGTCGGGTATAATTCTGAAGGTAGACCATCTAAAGACCATTTCACTGTAGTTTGGGCCCATTTGACCCAGCGGTTTCAGAGGAGATAATTTGTAAGTGATGTTTTGCTGAATTTCCTATTTTTAGTAACAGTGGCCATCTTGGTTGGCGGCCAGGGTCGTCGGACACAATTCTGAAAGATGACCACCTAAAGACCATTCCACCATAGTTTGCGCCCAACTGGCCCAGCAGTTTCAGAGAAGATAATTTTTAAGTGATTTTTTGCAGGGGGGATTGTCGGACACAATTCTGAAAGGGGACCACCCAAGGACCATTACACCAAAGTTTGGTTCAAATTGGCACTGTGGTATTAGAGGAGTTGATTAAAATGCAAAGAGCTAACGACAGACGGACGACCAGTGATAGTAATAGCTCACATGACCCTTCGGGTCAGGTGAGCTAAAAACTGACTGCTACGAATAATTTAAATATTGTTGAAAGTGGCATTAAACACCATAGCCATGATAAACACCATAACAATGATAAACACCATAACCATGATAAACACCTTAACCATGATAAACACCATAACCATGATAAACACATTAACCATGATAAACACCATAACCATGATAAACACCTAAACCATGATAAACACCATAACCATGATAAACACCTTAACCATGATAAACACCTTAACCATGATAAACACATTAACCATGATAAACACCATAACCATGATAAACACATTAACCATGATAAACACCATAACCATGATACACACCTTAACCATGATAAACACCATAACCATGATAAACACCTTAACCATGATAAACACCATAACCATGATAAACACCATAACCATGATAAACATCTTAACCATGATAAACACCTTAACCATGATAAACACCTTAACCATGATAAACACATTAACCATGATAAACACCATAACCACGATAAACACCTTAACCATGATAAACACCTTAACCATGATAAACACATTAACCATGATAAACACCATAACCATGATAAACACCTTAACCATGATAAACACATTAACCATGATAAACATCGTAACCATGATAAATACCTTAACCATGATAAATACCTAAACCATGATAAACACCATAACCATGATAAACACCATAACCATGATAAACATCTTAACCATGATAAACACCTTAACCATGATAAACACCATAACCATGATAAACACCTTAATCATGATAAACACCTTAATGATGATAAACACCTTAACCATGATAAACACCATAACCATGATAAACACCATAACCATGATAAATATCTTAACCATGATAAACACCTTAACCATGATAAACACCATAACCATGATAAACACCATAACCATGATAAACATCTTAACCATGATAAACACCTTAACCATGATAAACACCATAACCATGATAAACACCTTAATCATGATAAACACATTAACCATGATAAACACCATAACCATGATAAACATATTAACCATGATAAACACCTTAACCATGATAAACACCATAACCATGATAAACACCATAACCATGATAAACACCTTAATCATGATAAACACCATAACCATGATAAACACTTTAACCATGATAAACACCATAACCATGATAAACACCTTAATCATGATAAACACTATAACCATGATAAACACCATAACCATGATAATCACATTTACCATGATAAACACCTTAACCATGATAAACACCATAACCATGATAAACATCATAACCATGATAAACACCATAACCATAACAAACACCTTAATCATGATAAACACCTTAACCATGATAAACACCATAACCATGATAAACACCTTAACCATGATAAACATATTAACCATGATAAACACCATAGCCATGATAAACACCTTAATCATGATAAACACCTTAACCATGATAAACACCTGGACCATGATAAACACATTAACCATGATAAACACCATAACCATGATAAACACCTTAACCATGATAAACACATTAACCATGATAAACACCTTAACCATGATAAACACCTTAACCATGATAAACACCTGGACCATGATAAACACCATAGCCATGATAAACACCTTAACCATGATAAACACCATAACCATGATAAACACCTTAATCATGATAAACACCTAAACCATGATAAACACCTTAACCATGATAAACACCTGGACCATGATAAACACCTGGACCATGATAAACGCCATAACCATGGTAAACACCTTAATCATGATAAACACCATAGCCATGATAAACACCTTAACCATGATAAACACCATAACCATGATAAACACCTTAACCATGATAAACACCTGGACAATGATAAACACCTTAACCATGATAAACACATTAACCACGATAAACACCTTAACCATGATAGACACATTAACCATAATAAACACCATAGCCATGATAACACCTGGACCATGATAAACACCTTAACCATGATAAACACATTAACCATGATAAACACCATAACCAAGATAAACACCTTAATCATGATAAATACCATAACCATGATAAACACCTTAATTATTATTATTACAGTTTTTATATAGCACATATTCTAATATTAAAATTACTCAAAGCAATGAACCATGATAAACACAATAACCATGATAAACATCTTAACCATGATAAACACCATAACCATGATAAACACCTTAACCATGATAAATACATTAACCATGATAAACACTTTAACCATGATAAACACCATAACCATGATAAACACCTTAACCATGATAAACACCTTAATCATGATAAACACCTTAACCATGATAAACACCATAACCATGATAAACACCTTAACCATGATAAACATCTTAACCATGATAAACACCATAGCCATGATAAACACCTTAATCATGATAAACACCTTAACCATGATAAACACCTTAACCATGATAAACACCTTAACCATGATAAACACCATAACCATGATAAACATCTTAACCATGATAAACACCTTAACCATGATAAACACCATAACCATGATAAACACATTAACCATGATAAATACATTAACCATGATAAACACTTTAACCATGATAAACACCTTAACTATGATAAACACCTTAATTATTATTATTACAGTTTTTATATAGCACATATTCTAATATTAAAATTACTCAAAGCAATGAACCATGATAAACACAATAACCATGATAAACACCTTAACCATGATAAACACCTGGACCATGATAAAAACTTTTACCATGATAAACACCATAACCATGATAAACACATTAACCATGATAAATACATTAACCATGATAAACACTTTAACCATGATAAACACCTTAACTATGATAAATACCTTAATTATTATTATTACAGTTTTTATATAGCACATATTCTAATATTAAAATTACTCAAAGCACTGAACCATGATAAACACCTGAACCATGATAAACACAATAACCATGATAAACACCTTAATTATTATTATTACAGTTTTTATATAGCACATATTCTAATATTAAAATTACTCAAAGCACTGAACCATGATAAACACCTGAACCATGATAAACACAATAACCATGATAAACATCATAACCATGATAAACACCTTAACCACGATAAACATCTTAACCATGATAAACATCGTAACCATGATAAACACAATAACCATGATAAACATCATAACCACGATAAACACCTTAACCAGGATATACATCTTAACCATGATAAACATCGTAACCATGATAAACACAATAACCATGATAAACATCGTAACAATGATAAACACCTTAACCATGATAAACACATTAACCTACAGATTTTGGCAATGCTGTTTATGTCCTGTAGTTTACTTGTTCTTAAAGTTATTTGGCTTTTGGTTTTTTTATTATAAGCGTACCTGATGAATGCTATTCCAGAAATATCCACAGGCACTTAACGTCTGGATTCCCCCTTTCTCAGTGGAACCCCCTTTTTCCACAAAGTTGAATTTCACTAAATTAATTTTTCCCTTAAATGCGTGTATTCACTCGACATCTGAACCCCTCTTTTCCGGTTGGTTTATGGTGTTTAATGCCACGTTCAACAATATTTCAGCTATATCGTGTGGTCAGTACCCGAAGAAAACCACCAACCTGTCGCAAGTCACTGACAAATATTTTCACATAATGTTGTATAATCCAGTACATTTCGTCATTAGCTGGATTCGAACTCACATCAGTGGTGATAAGCACTGATTGCACATGGTAGTTTTTTAATGAGCACTGAGTAAGAAATAGTTTGCTTGGACTGCTGGTGTAGGGTAAACATTTTCTATTAATCCATGAATTTGAATATGAATTTTGGTGTTCAACGCCACTTTCAGCAATATTTCAGCTATATCATGCCGACCAGTCTTAGTGGTGGAGAAAGCCGGAGTACCCGGAGAGTACCACCGTCCCTGGGCAAGCAACTGGTAAACTTTATCACTTGTGGCTGCGAATCGAGTGCACCCTTTTTGTAATTTACAAAGCTGGGCGCGAACCCTCGCCGTATTGGTGATAGGCTTGTATGAGTCGTTAGTTCCAACGACCTAACTCATTGAGCCACCCGGGCCCCTTTCTATTAATCCAACTTATTTATAATGTTATAATGATGGTGAATAACTTTTGGTGGTCAAAACATGCCTTTTAAAAGTTACATTCACACTTTTTCCACTCCCAGGTGGCTCCATCATATTCTATTTCAAAGATGCCAAAGTGCTTAGATGCAACTGTTTTACAAATACATTCAAACCTGTGTTTTCTAAGACAGGTGACCTCTTAAAAGAGGTTCAATTCATATGAAATTATCTATGATGGGACAAGAAAAGGATGACCTTTTAATACATGTGACTGCTTAGTAGAGGTGATCACATGGGACAGGTTTGACAGTATATCTAGCTAAAAACTATAACACAACTTGTAGCTTTTGATGGTCATGGTCATAAGTAGTTGGATTTACAACTACCTGTGGAATCAGTGGCTTTTGATGGGGCTTCCCATCTTAATTGACATGTTTTTACTAGTGACCAATGCAGATATATAAATAACAACAGATAATGTAACAATACAATGATCATGGTCGTTTGGTAGTTGGATTTACAACTATCTGTGGAATCAGTGGTTTTCTCCGTTTGATGCCACTTTCAACAATATTTCCGCTATATCGTGGCAGTCAGTTTTATTGATCAAAACCAGGATATCCAGGGATGAAACGCTATCTAACTGAAACACGGGCCGTCATGGTCGTATGGTAGTTGTTTTTATAACCACTGCCTATCACCACTAAAGTTTAGCTGTGGAACCGTAGCCCTTTATGGTCCTTTTTTTTTTGGCGGACCATATGGTCCGCCAAAGAAAAAAAAGAACCATAAAGGGCTTCGGTTCCGCAGCTACACTAAAGTTGTGAGTTTGAATCCCTCTCATGGCGAGGTGTACTTGATACAACATTATGTGATACAGTTTGTCAGGGTACTACGGTTCCCTCCACCTATAGAACTGACTGCCACGATATAACTGAAATATTGTTGAAAGTGGCATTGAACACCATAAACCATAAACCTAATTGAAACAAACTTGCTTACAGGTGGATGACAAAACAACGATCCACATCATAATATGATCGCAAAATAGTTGCAGTTGTTTAAAAATAATTCTTTTGTGGTCCATAATAACAATTTTATTGTCATGTGTCAATAATTCTGTGTTACAAAAGTCTTAGGTCTTTGGAATCGTCTTCATTGTTTATTGTTGTCACGTTACCCTGAATGTCTTGAATATTAACCCCACTTCCACTTTGAAGTCCAGCAACATCACTTCCACTCTTTAATGTAGTATTCTCCATGGCGCCACTGTCATCTTCATCTGACTGCCAAAGAAAAACAAATCAGTCAAACCTGCCTTAATGGGCACCTTAAAACATAACAAACAAGATGAACTGTGAGCTAATGCTCACTTATGATATCCCCGCATATATGTTCAATGTGTATAAAAACCAACTAAGTCGGCAAACAGGAAGTAGGAATGTGACGGGTCCAAAAACGCTTCCCACGATATGGGGTACCTATATGAAGCTTAATATCAGATTTCTGCCATCAATAGTCGCTGAGAAAAATGTGACGAAAAATATCTTGAGACGGACGGAAGGACAGACAGATGGAAGGACAGTACGACGGACAGAGATAGAACAGTATACCCCCAATAATAATATGTTTTATTCATTTAAAGAGGGAAGTGCTTTTAAGTGCATTATGTGTATATGTTTAGCGGCAGTAGCCGGTCTTTAATATTTAATGGCGGATTAGTAGTCATTTGTGTGCTAACTTAACGTGGATGAATGGATATAACATTTCAATGTCTTACTCACAAGACTGTTATATCATTTTATTTTTAATTAATTTATTCATTTATTCATTTTTTGGTTTTCCGATCTAATGGGCGTTCTTGTTGACGTTTATTTCAGAAATGTTTACGTTTATTTCAGAAGTGACGTTTATTTCAAAGATGTTGACGTTTATTTCAGAAATGTTGCTGTTTATTTCAGAAATAATGTTGATGTTTATTTCAGAAATAATGTTGACGTTTATTTGAGAAACGTTTCACGCGCAATAAATTAAATATCTTCGTATTTTTATCCACAGAGTGAAACGGTTATATTAATATAACGAATTTACGGATATAGCGAAATGTGTTAAAATTCTATCGGATATAAATAAAATTTCTAATGAACTATATACATTTTCGTTATTTTGATTTATTGAATGTTTTACACTGCTTTCAGCAATATTTCAGCCAAGTCGTGGTAACTGTCAGAATAGAAAAATCAAGAAAAATTAAGTTGACTGCCTAACATAAAAAAAAACTTGAACATCGTTTGGCCGCTGTCCAGTTATGAGAACCAGTATAATGCCAAGCATAAAATTGATTTAGAGAAAAAAAAATACAGGGTGAAAAAGTCAGGGTCACTACAAATCGTGATGATCGGGATCATCACCTAACCTAATTTGGCTCCAGAATTCAAGGGGGGAAAATGGTTCCCGCGAAAAAAAAAAAATTAAAATAAATAAATACATGTATATATATTCTTTTATGTTAGGCAGTCAACATAATTTTTCTTGATTTTTCTATTCTAACATAACCATGAATATAATGAAGCTATATCTCTTGACAAAACATCACGGTACTGGGTGGATGA
>MJUT01045193.1:695-10916 GCA_002080005.1 Gigantidas platifrons | reverse complement strand
TAATTTTTCAAACATAGCACCGAGTAGCCCAGTTTGTGTTTGTGTATACCCTGGTTGTGACCAAAGATATATAAACCTTATGTCTCTGTATTGATGTCACAAATACCCGTGAAATTATGGTGTATGTACAATTTGATATTAACATATTAACATGATTTATACCTTTCTTGTGGTAGTGTGTTTTTTGAGACGACATTAATATGTCAAACACATTTTTACTGCTGGCACTGGCTGACTTCTCTTTGGAGGATGTTTCACATGAGTGGGCATCAACATGAACACTGTGAATATACTTGACTCCAAAACTGGCCAACACCTCAACAGGTGTACTAGGGGGTGCATCAGTACCATTGGTTTGACTTGAAGACAAAGTCGTTGTTTTGGCGTAAGGCTCACGAATTTTTAGGCTATCTTACGCCCTTACGATTGTTGTCAATAATTTCCTTACGATTCTGCAAATTTGCGGTATTTTCGGAAAATGGTCGGTTCCGGTCCGTCATTTCATTGCGGTTTCGTATATTACAGATGGTATCGGCATTTCCTGTGGTTAAAAAACTATGGCAGTGTTCTTTTGCTCAGAAGAATTGATTCTGAAGCAATCATGTTTGTTTTTTTGAATTTTTTTTGAAATCTTCATCACTCCAGAACCAATCCTAAGTCTCCATTTCAGACCCAGGTAGTATAGATACGATAACGTAACCCTCATTCCGCTTGTGCTCCATTTAGGGTTACGAATCGATCTCATTCAACGTATGGGAGCAAATTAAAATTTTCGTTCCGTGAATATTTCAACTTTCTTTTTACATATCTGGTCATATCTTATTATTCCCAACAATTTTTAAGTAATGGTGATACGAAATAAGTGTTACAATCCCTGGTTCTATCTTCAAGATCGGTTTCGTATTGGAAAATTGTTACTTGTCCGTCATAACACCTTACGTAGACTCTCGCGATGGGCGGAGCCTATCCATATATGCCAAATATAGAAACTGTTACTACGAAAAAGTCGAGTTTACTATAAAATTGATCCAAATAAGGATATCTCAAAAACGAGGCAAGTGCGCGTGAACTAGCAACTTGTAGTTGTAAACGAAATGTCGGACAGAAAGGAGATTTCATGCATTCAAATTTTCAGATGGTTATAAGTCTACCATGGATTGCTGCAGCGATTATTTAACACCTCAAGGTTTAACTAAATATATTTATCTTTCACCCCCGTTAATTTTTCCAACCACTTACAACGGAATTAGGACAAAAAACCGCCCGGTGTGAATCACTCCGGGCGCTGCTCCCATACGTTGAATGGGATCGATTCGTAACCCTAAATGGAGCAAAAGCGGAATGAGGGTTATGTTATCGTATCTACAGGTAGTATAGAGAAGAGGTCACGTGATCACAATGGCGTCGACCAGTCTTCAAGATATTAAATTAGAATGTGAAGGCTGTAGTGTAGAGTGGATTTTATAACACTTGATGAATTCTTAACATTCATGACTTATTACCGGGCTTGCAGCAAGAAGTAACATGATGGTTGCCACATGTGGAGTGGGAAAAGCTCACCCGTCCGGAGGGGTATCGGGTTCGTTCGCCCTGGGTCCATTCGCCCTACAAGTGGGTCCGTTCGCCCTGATTATTAAAACATATTTTAATGAAGATAATGGATATTTTAATTTAAAATATAAAAGTAATGATATGAAAAATATGGAAATTAATTAAAGTTATTCGCCCTACAAGTGGTTCCGTTCTTCTTCTTCTTCCTAATACAGGATAGACTCGTAGGAACGAGTGAAATTATCCCGGCGTGGAGACTGAAAATTTTGAATTTACAATTAAAAATTATTTACATAATTACATTATTTACATAGTGGATGTTTACATGAATTCTGGAGGGAATAGCATACCCTCCAGACCAGACTTAAAGCTGTCAATGTCTGGTGCTAATAGCCTAATGCCACTGAGGACGGGAGGTAATTCCAACTTCGGATGGTTCTTGGGAAAAAGGAAAATTTATATACATTTTTAGATGTTGTGATATGTTTATATTTATGTTCCCCCCTGGTTCTTGCATCCCCTTTTGATAGGTATTGCTGGTGGTCAATTGCTATCATGTTGTTCCTGATCTTATACAACATGGTAACCCTACTTTTAGCACGCCGTTGACTCAGGGGTTCCCAGTTTAGTGTATCTAACATGATACTGTGCCTGGCTCTTTGTTCCTGTAATTGTTGTAATCAAAGCGTGCTGATTTTCTTTGCACTTGTTCTATGTCATCTATCTGATCTTTATTATGTGGGTCCCAACATGTAGATGCGTATTCTAGTGTAGGTCTTATCATTGTGGTGTATGTATGTTTTTTTACTTTATGTGTGCAGCCGTGTAGGTTTCGTCTGATGTATTCTAGTGTTTTGTTTGCCTTGTTTGTAATGTTGTTAATGTGTGTGTTCCATGCAAGATCTTTACTAATGGTAACACCTAAGTATTAACTGTGTGGTACTGATTCTAATGTTTGGTTATGGATGGTGTAATTTTTGTCCATGGTGTTTCTTTTGGTGCCTGCTCTAATTACAAAACATTTGTCTGCATTAAATTTCATCTGCCATGTTTGTTCCCATGTTTGTAATGTGTCCTGGTCTTCTTGCAGTTTGTGTGTGTCTGATTCAGTGTGTATTTCTCGGTAGAGTAGGCAGTCGTCTGCAAATAACTTTACATTAGATTTGATGTTGTCTGGCAGGTCATTGATATATATTAAAAATAACAATGGACCTAACACGGTGCCCTGTGGAACCCCAGAGTCAACAGTGGCAGTGGACGATGTTTCCCCTTCAAGTAGAACTAGCTGTTGCCTATCCAGTTTAGTGTATTGTCCCTGATGCCATAGTGTTCTAGTTTGTGTAGAAGTCTGGTGTGAGGCACTTTGTCGAAGGCTTTCGAAAAGTCAAGTAGGACAATATCAACCTGTTTATTGTTGGCTATGCTTTTGGTGATGCTGTCTAGTGTTATGATCAGTTGGGTTTCGCAAGATGTTTTTGCCCGAAAACCATGCTGTGCGTCTGTTAATATTTTTGATTTGTCAAGGTGTTTCATGATGTTGGAATTTACTATGTGTTCTAATGTTTTGCAAAGTATCGATGTTAGTGATACCGGGCAGTAGTTGGAAGCAGTATTATTAATATAGTCGCCCTGATTATTAAAACGTATTTTAATGAATATAATGGATATTTTAATATAAAATATAGAAGTAATGATATGAAAAAATATGGAAATTAATTAAAGTTATTTTCAAGAATTTATTACATATCTTGTTTGAAATGCTTAATTGAAATTTATAGATAGATAGATAGATTTATTCGATAAAATCATCATATATTGAATTATTTCAACAAGTAAAAAGATGACTCTCTGACCGGCGATAATGGGAAACGACCTAGCTCTGCATTTGAGGCTATATTACTTGTGATTTTTTTAAGTCCCAAAATGATTTTTAGTATCATTTTTTTCATGTGAGGTTTTGTAATCAAAAGATAACTTGTCACACGTTTTATTATGATATTAATAATGTGTGAATTTATTTGCCTGGTTGTATAATAAATCCTTTTTTGTAGATCACTTAATGCAGAACCTGACTACCAATTATTTTTAATATCCTACATTTTCTAACGACTCTTGATTCACTCATCGTTACCTGCTTCACTTATTCAAAGGACTGAAATGTTTAACTTTGCCCATTATCTAAACATACAGTCCGTGGACATATACATGTATAAGTATTTGTCACTTTCGTTAAAATACAGTATATAGCAAATTTGACGACAAAAAACAAAAATTGTCTTTAAATCATAAGAAAATAAAGGAAATCTAACGGAAAATCATGCTAAAATAAACAAATAATCTTTAATATTTCTGCTTATTCTGTTGCAAAAATGATCAAAACCCGTTTAGAAATGACTTCAAAATATATTTTTTTTAACAATGTGGTTATATGAAATATAAAGGGTAAATTCGAGTGACGAATACCTATGTCCATTGACTGTACACTTTAGCATGCCGCATATTTAAAATGTCTCAATTTATCATAGATCTATAAGCAATCAAATATCACTTATTTTTCTATTATTTTTAATACTCTACATAATTATAATTATTAGGGCGAACGGACCCAGGGCGAACAGGAATAAGGGTGAACGGACCCGGATTCGACAGGAGGACCAGAGTTCATTCCCGGATTTTAGTGGGGTTCATTTTGTTCGATCTTTATGTTTCTGTGTAGTAATGTTTTGTAGATCATTGTTAATTTGTCCTTTTTCTCTTGGCCATTGTCTGTCCTTCGACTTACGGCTTCTGATTAGGCCAAGAAAAAATACCTGTGTTTCCGCTAACATGCTCTAACTCTAAGATGTTAGGGTTGGTAGATAGGAAAAAGATTTTTTTTTTAAATATTTTAGCTAGTTTCCACAGGGGACACATTCTGATATTAATAATGCTTGTTCAAAAATGTTCCAAAAAAAAAAACTTTAGGGTAGGCACAAAAAAAAATAGGGTCGGTAGGGTTAGAGGAAAGACATGTAATTTTTATTTTTTTTTTTTTTTGGTATATTCAATCTTTTCTTAAAGGCGAATTTGCGGTAGTGCCTACCGACAAAATTTGTGGGCGGAGATTATCAAAAATCCCCATTGATATGAACAGCATATTTATGAAACTGTACATTGTATGTCACATGACCAACATGACCAAGGCAATGAAATTGGTATTCGTTGCTTCTCTGCTAAGCACACAGCATTAAGAAGAAAGAGCAAAGAGTGGTTGGCTCGGAATCAGGATAATGTGTCCGAGTGGGGCGATGTGTCTATCCGCAGAGTGTTGTTTCAGTGAGCTAGCACTATAAAATCCAACTAAGCGTGTTGGTCTAGTACAAAGCAGGCCTCATCATCGCTTCATTGAAAATTAACTTTTTACCGCCATGATATAGCTGAAAATGGATGAGTTGGCATTAAACAACAATCACTCACTCACTCATGCAATTTGTTTTAGAACTGTGTTATCTGCCTTTTATCCAGAATTACTCTTTTTTTCTGATTTTATGTATGGGTATCCTGGATTATTTCTGGAGATCGCTATGATTGTTTTATTGTATCATGATCTTGGAAACCTTCTGGACCAATACAGAAGACTGTCAAACAAATACGCCCTACATGTATGTCAAAACGAACTTTGCCTGTAAAAATTTTGATAATAAACCCAAAATTGATTTAAAATGTTAACATTATGTGCTTGTATCATGTGCCATTCACAATATGTGTAGTTTCTGTGCTTAAAATTGCATTTTGTGACCAAAAAAAGAGCCTGGCTTACTATTTTAATCTCAACTTACTATTTTTTTACAAGCACCTTACTATTTTTAACCAAAAGAGGTAGGCAAGACTAGATCTGCTTCTAGTTTTTACATAGAAATTCATAGAAGAACAACACGTGTACACGCTATACAAAAATGTCCCGACTCCCTTTGAAAATAATTTTAAAAAATTTTATTCATATCTGAAAATTATACGGTCGGCTGAAATAAAAATTACGTTTTTTGAAATTTTATTTTTTTTCCACTTCTATCGAAATTCGGATCGCCGATTCCGTAAACCAACTAATAAAAAAAAAGGCCTTATGTTGCCAGTTTCTCTGGATTGTAATTTTTTGATTGCCCCTTCGGTATTCTCTAGCGTTTATTTGATAAACAATTATTGAAAATTGATGTAAAAAATAATAAACAATTGTGTCTTCGTTTTTCAGTGCAGGGGTTGGGAGGTCAGGGATGTTTATTGGACTGGACTTCCTCATGGACCAGGCTGATAGTGAAGAAAGAGTCAATATATATAAATGTGTGGACAAAATGAGGATAGCCAGGGTCAATATGGTACAAACGTCAGTAAGTAATATCATCTAGTGATATACATTACAATGTCAGTAAGTTATACTGTCTAGTGACAGTAGAATATGTGATATACGTCACAAAGTTTGTGTATTTGGCATAGAATTTGTGATATACCTTACAAAGTTTGTGCATTTACTAATTATCTTATTAAGGTACTATACCACACAGAATTCCGGCGTGTATGAATGGGATCTGGTGTCGACTCCGTGGGATGGGATGCCACCAGACTGTCTAATTGGCTAGAGTTTGGAGAATGTCATAATCCTTGTACATTTAAGATAACTTCTTGCAGGGTCTATTCAATAAAGGTGTAACCCAAGGTCGTGAATGAGAAACTTTTCAATTATCTTCCTTTTCTTTATTGCCATCAAGACATCATGGCATATGGCAATCATAGTATTAAGTAAGTATGATTCAAACATCCAACCACAAAGTGGTATAAACATAGGCGAAATTAATATCATTAGCACTGGTTACAGACAATTCAATAACAAGTGGCGGGGTTAAACTAATTGACTTAATGTGATAAAACCATAAATTTGAGAGAATAAATTTTGAGTTTAACATGGTTGTTTATTTTTCAGGACCAGTCTGTTTTTCTACATCAAGCATTATCAGAGACCTTACAAACCTCCGAGTCCCCTGTTGACGAGGATGAATTTGAAAATGACTACAATCAAATGTTGATTAAAGATCCACGATCAGGTTTATCAAGACTTCAACATGAATGCAGTGTGAGTATATCATGTTTTCCTTTAATTATAATAATCATAATATTGATGATCACTGTGGTAATTATGATATTGATGATATTGATGTTAATTATGATATTGCTGTTAATGATGATGTTGATGTTAATTATGATATTGATGATAATTGTGATATTGATGTTAATTATGATAGTGATGATAATGATGATATTGATGTTAATTATGATAGTGATGATAATTGTGATATTTAGTGGCATTGCATTCTGGTCAACTGACACTTAACAATAATCGATAAATCTATAAGTCAATGGTAGAAGAATTATCTCCCCTTATTTGCTTACATCCCAGAACATTCATTACTGAAGGAATATTTTCACCAATCAGACTGCATTTTAATGAGACATAACATACAAAACAGTGATCGTCTTCATGACAGGGATGTCTTAACAGCATCATAGTCCTCCGGGAAAAGCAGTGCACTGGGGCTCTTACCTACACACCCACTCACTGGAATAAAACTGTAGATAGTAGATACAATTAAATATATGCATATTGTATTGGTACTAAAATACTAAAGCAAAATCAGTGTTTAGACATTAAAAACACGCCGTACACAACATACATAGATTAACATGGGGTCCATATGCTCGTGGGGCCCCGGGCAACTGTCCAGTGTCCCCATGGGTTAAGGCGGCACTGCTTTATAAGTAAGTATGTAAATTGAATATAAAGCACAAATCTGTATTCTTTCCTATCAAGTTCTCTTATCTGGCTGATTTTCATTGTCATATTGACTACGAATATTTATGAAATATTTATAAACTTTCGTATCTTTTATAGCAATTAAAGGCACAAAAAGTTAACAATGTGTTTGAGGCAGCTACCATGGAGGAAAACACACACAGAAACAGGCGACAGGGCATTTTAGCATGTAAGTAAAACTTACGGCAACTTAGTGACTAATAGATTGTTAGGAATGGTCGGGGTGGCCATTTCAAGACTAAATTATCCCGACCCTGTCCAATATCCCAGTTTCCCGTTGTAATTTAAATGTCCGTCCATACCTGATTAGCCCATCCCACATTCACCTTTCTACCTCAGTCTGTGCCAAAAAACCATTAGCCCCAAGTCCCATTCTAACAAATAATATTTTTTATATATTAACCCCCGAGATGGATCACGAATGGTAGCTTACCTTCAAGTTCCAGATTATGTTGTGAATTTTCTTTTTATCGTAGATCAAGCTGTAAGATCTACTATCGTTAGTGGCTCAATTGTGATTTCATGCTATTAATATTTTTGATTATTTTTCAGCTGATGAATGTCGGGTGTTTTTGTGATCTAAGATTAAAGGGTGTACAGATTATATTAATGCCATATACTTGCCTGTAAGTATTGTATTTATTTTTAAGAAGAGTTTGCAGATACCAAAGAGGTAATCAGAATCCGTACAACGAAGAAGAACAGACAACACAAAGGTCAACAGAAAAAGGTCAAACAACGATCGACAAAACATACACATAAAACTAAAGATCGAGTAACAAGAACCCCACTAAAGACAAGGGTGAACTCAGGTGCTCCGGAAGGGTAAGTAGTTCCTGTTACACTAGTAGCACTCATCGTGTTGTTTTAAATCTTTAATTAGTAGAATTAAAAAGATTATCCTATTTTGTTTTCACAGCCGCAAATTGAAGGGGCAACATGGGACCCTGAATTCGGTAGCGTTCAATATTTTGAAGTTTATTCAGTTATTTTGTTGATTTTATTTAGTAAACAAATCAGGCTAGGCTTGTCGTCTTTTAGATAGAATGTGATCGGGAAGAGTGGGGGCATTTTTTTTTATCAAATGTCGATGCTGTTAGAATACGTACTAGACCAACACAATGGAGTCTTATATAGTGATAGCTCACTAAAACAACAATCCACGAAAAATAGACTCCAATCAGAGACCAACCAGTCTTTCGGCTCATTGTCCTGAATGGTACAAATTTTAAGTTTTTTGGTCATACTCCTTACTGCTGTGTTGTCTTACAGGGGTTAGGGTTATGGTGCTTAACACCACTTTCTACACTATTTCTGCTATATGGTCAATTTTATTTGTGAAGGAAACCGAAGAAAACCACCGACCTACTGCAAGTCACTGACAAACTTTATCACATTATATTGTATCGGGTACACCTCGCCATTAGCGGGATTTGCACTCGCAACTTATATTATAAGCATACGAGTATATGATATGCAATTTATAGTAAGACATTCCTATGTATGTTTCTCAGTCTTTCAGAAACAAATATTATTTCATAGCCACAAAGATGCCACAGTGTTCCACCATTGTAGATTTATGTTATTTTCTCAGTCTTTCAGAAACAAATATTGCTTCATAGCCACAGAGATGCCAGTGTTCTACCATTGTAGATTTATATGTTATTTTCTCAGTCTTTCAGAAACAAATATTGTTTCATAGCCACAGAGATGCCAGTGTTCCACCACTGTAGATTTATATGTTATTTTCTCAATCTTTCAGAAACAAATATTGCTTCATAGCCACAGAGATGCCAGTGTTCTACCATTGTAGATTTATATGTTATTTTCTCAGTTTTTCAGAAACAAATATTGTTTCATAGCCACAGAGATGCCACAGTGTTCCACCATTGTAGATTTCTGTCGTATGATTTTCCAAGAAGAGGTCAGGACCGTTGTTATGTTAAACAATGAATCTTCAGGAATCAATGTAAGATATACAACAGTACTATACATATATTTGTTTCTGATTGATGGATTGGTTGGTTTTAATGCCAACTTTAGCAATATTTCAGCTATATCGTGGCGTTTGTCATTTCTGTGATTTGCCCATTTTCGTGTACACAATTTTGAAGTGCACTCATGTTGATACAACAAAACTACACACAAGCAAACTATATATGCCTGCAACCAGTTTATTAATTTAATTACTTATTTTTAAAGAGCACATTTTATTGTCCAAAAAACAAATGGATTTGATACAAGACAGATACCAAAGACCAAATGAAAAAGGAGGAACAACGATCTACAAAACATGTACACTACTGATACAAGACAGATACCACAAAGACCAAATGAAAAAGGACAAACAACGATCTACAAAACATGTATAACTACTGATACAAGAGAGATGCCACAAGGACCAAATGAAAAAGGAGGAACCACGATCTACAAAACATGTACACTACTGATACAAGACAGATACCACAAAGACCAAATGAAAAAGGACAAACAACGATCTACAAAACATGTACACTACTGATACAAGACAGATACCACAAAGACCGAATGAAAAAGGACAAACAACGATCTACAAAACATGTACACTACTGATACAAGACAGATACCACCAGGACCAAATGAAAAAGGAGGAACAACATCTACAAAACATGTACACTACTGATACAAGACAGATACCACAAAGACCAAAGGAAAAAGGAGGAACCACGATCTACAAAACATGTACACTACTGATACAAGAGAGATGCCACCAGGACGAAATGAAAAAGGACAAACAACGATCTACAAAACATGTACACTACTGATACAAGACAGATACCACAAAGACC
>MJUT01045183.1:258624-274138 GCA_002080005.1 Gigantidas platifrons | reverse complement strand
GATCTGCTATGGTCAGTGACCACCACTATTTAATAGTTGATCTGCTATGGTCAGTGACCACCACTATTTAACAGTTGATCTGCTATGATCGGTGACCACCACTATTTTGTAGTCGAACTGCTATGGTCAGTGGCCACCACTATCTAGCAGTCGGTCTGCTATGGTCAGTGACCACCACTATTTAACAGTTGATCTGCTATGGTCAGTGACCATTCCTCATTAACAGTGGATCTGCTATGGTCAGTGACCACCACTATTTTGCAGCTGACTTGCTATGGTCAGTGACCACCACTATTGAACAGTCGACCTGCTATGGTCATTGACCATTCCTCATTAACATTCGATCTGCTATGGTCATTAACCATTCCTCATTAACAAGTCGACCTGATATGGACATTGACCATTCCTCATTAACAAGTCGACCTGATATGATCATTGACCATTCCTCATTAACAAGTCGATCTGCTATGGTCATTAACCATTCCTCATTAACATTCGATCTGCTATGGTCATTGACCATTCCTCATTAACAAGTCGACCTGATATGGTCATTGACCATTCCTCATTAACAAGTCGATCTGCTATGGTCATTGACCATTCCTCGTTAACATTCGATCTGCTATGGTCAGTGACCACCACTATTTAGCAATCGATCTGCTATGGTCAGTGACCACCACTATTTAACAGTTGATCTGCTATGGTCAGTGACCACCACTATTTAATAGTTGGTCTGCTATGGTCAGTGACCACTATTTTGTAGTCGAACTGCTATGGTCAGTGACCACCACTATTTAACAGTTGATCTGCTATGGTCGGTGAACACTATTTTGTAGTCGAACTGCTATGGTCAGTGGCCACCACTATCTAGCAGTCAGTCTGCTATGGTCAGTGACCACCACTATTCAACAGTTGATCTGCTATGGTTAGTGACCACCACTATTTAGCAGTCGATCTGTTATGGTCAATGACCACCACTACTTAGTAGTCGGTCTGCTATGGTCAGTGGCCACCACTATCTAGCAGTTGGTCTGCTATGGTAAGTGACCACCACTATTTTGCAGTCGATCTGCTATGGTCAGCGACCATTCCTCATTAACAGTCGACCAGCTATGGTCAGTGACCACCACTATTTAACAGTCGATCTGCTATGGTCAGTGACCATTCCCCATTAACAGTGGATCTGTTATGGTCAGTGACCACCACTATTTTGCAGCTGACCTGCTATGGTCAGTGACCACCACTATTTTGCAGTCGATCTGCTGTGGTCAGTGACCACTACTATTGTGCAGTCGACCTGCTATGGTCAGTGACCACCACTATTTTGCAATCGATCTGCTATGGTCAGTGACCATTCCTCATTAACAGTCAATCTGCTATGGTCAGTAACCACCACTATTTAACAGTCGGTCTTCTATGGTCAGTGACCACCACTATTTAGCAGTCGATCTGCTATGGTCAATGACCATTCCTCATCAACAGTGGATCTGCTATTGTCAGTGACCATCCTTTTTATTATTTTCTTTCTTTATAGTCAGTTATCATCTACTTCAATAAAATATTTCACTTTGTAATTTGTAATATTAACGTGCTTAAATGTACGACGATAAATAATATAAATTTTAAATAAGACATTGCTAATGTATGTTGCATTGTCAATATATGCATCGTTTGATTAAAGTGATATTGTCTACAATTTGAGCTTCTTCTTCTGTCATTTTATTATTGCACCGAATCTTTCGAATATAATTCAAATGATTCCACTAACGACAAATTCGTTTATAGGTGATAACATATGATTTGAACTCTGGTTTGAAAAGAAGATATGCTTTTTTTAGTTATTAAATCGATCAATCTAATTATAAAGAGATGATTTCAATTTTCCCATTGTGAGCTTCCCATACAAATGTAGTACAATACCAGCAGCACCTTCATGTGGAATATGTATCTCTCAGTTGATACGATATTCTAGAGTATTAGGCTCACCTGATATACCCCGTGATAAAGTCAGTCCCAAAAACAAAATGCCTAATATTCTGTTTATCGGTAATTTATAATTAACTTTCAAAAAAATAATAAAATGAATTCTTTAAAACGATATTTTGATGGGATTATTTTTTTGCGGATGGATCTGGTTTTGTAAATGTGATTCGGTTCTGGCGCGAGAGGTTCATTCAAAAAGTTAACGAGGCGGCAATATGTGTATTTTACTTTTTGACGTGTGTCATACATTATAATGGTTTTGTTGGATTTAAGTGTGTTTTGGAAATTATTATGTTCGAATATGATACTGGTAAGTAATTTTTGTTATAAAAACTTGTGCTAAAACCGTATCGAATCTGATGTATTCTGAATGTAGGTCAAATCAATAATCCCACTCGGAAGTCATTTAAGATTTTATGTTATCAATTTTAGAAGTTAATTATATATAATATATAGACACCGACACAAAATCTTTATGTTTACTAAGCATGGCTGATATGCATGCATAAATAGATATATATATTATGATGTTTTTTTTGGTTTTTTTTGGGGGGGGGGAAGGTGCCGCATTGAACGAGTTTTATAACGTCGCAATAAAAAATATGTGTAGTAGGAAATTGATAGTCCACCGAATGATAATGCTCATCACAACATACTGGTGGTGATATAATGACAATATTGACATAACAAACTGCCATGAAATATAAAGTTTAAACTGAAACAACGTGTGTCAACACTGAGGGTAGACCTATGTTTTTAAAAAAATCCCTACATAATATATACTAGGTCTAAATAAGAAAAGTGTAAACCATGCTACTCTTTCAGAGCTTGGCAGACACCCACTGCATTTTGATATTATAAAGAGTATTACTAAATACTGTTATAGACTAGAGAATGTATCAACAGAGTTCCCATTATTAAAAGACGCTTACATCTGCAGTAAAGAACTACATTTATCTAATAAAACCTCATGATACTCCTCCATTGAAAAAATATTAAATATTCTCAATATCCAGAAAAAGACTTTTGCATACAAAAAAGGCACGTTTAATAATGTATTGAGAAAACATATGAAAATAAAATATTTTACAGATTGGAATCAAACAAATATTTCGATGAAGGATGGAAAACTTGTAACATACCTTAATATTAAAACAAATTTTGGATTAGAAAAATATCTAACATGATCAAGAACTACCAATATAGAAGATCAATTTGCAAATTACGTGTATCCTCCCACAGACTACTAATAGAACAGGGTCGATACAAAAATATTCCAAGAAACGAAAGACTATGTAAAAATTGTAACCAAAATGCTATTGAAGATGAATCACATTTTTTAATTAAGTGCGACAAGTTTAACGAAGAACGAAAAGATATATTTAGTCAATTAAATTCAAAAGTCCAACTTCAAAATCTCCATCAATTAAGTGATGAACAAAAAATATTCTTTATTCTAAACTGTGAGGACCATGAAATACTTAACTCTGTTGGTAAATTTCTCCATGAACACATGCCTTGATTTTATACTATATAATTATAAATATACATGTATATACACTATAATTATATGTTTTGTACCTAAACTGTATTGTATTATCTGTCAATCAAGCACCTCTTTCCCTCTTATGAATGTGTATTATTATTTGTATTATTTTGTTTATATATATTTCTTGTATTTGCCCTATATGGGCCCTTTAATTGGTTAATAAAGATAATTCTAATTCTAATTCTAATTCTATAGGATACATACAGTGTACATGTACATGCTTGCATGTATACTGTATGCATACAGTAAGATCGAGATGAACAGTTACATTTGCAACATATAAAATAAAACAAACAAACATTTCCACGCTGAAATTAATTCATAGACAAGAAGTGTTTAACAATATCAAATGTAAATATATTTGATGACGCAACCAATCTTGTTTTTTTAAAAACAAGTATATTCATGCGCGGTAGTTGACGCATGCCTAATTGTGAACTGACCTAATAATTTTGATATCACGTCCAGTACGTTGAGATAAGCTTTATCAATCAACACACTTCAAAGGAAAACTACACAAATTACCGATAAAATGATATCATTGTTAGAGGGTCGCTGCTAACAAAGGGTCTACTGTACCAAGGGTTCTTAGGGGTTCAGTTAAAGTCATCACCTTGAAAGTTTAATGATTGGTTAACATATACGGAATATGTATGCTGCCAATTCCAGATCATTACAATCGGGAATTAGACAAAGATGATTGAATGCCTTGTTATTGTTTTTAAAGATATGCCACGACTATTAATACTGGAGTATCAATTGAATAAAGAAGCTTTCTATGATGTCTCTGATAGCTTTGTTGATTGTACATCTTCTGTCCTTGATATGTGATCCTTATTGATATTCTGCCATGTATGTATAGTGTAAAGCCCATTGAGAAATATCCTTATAGAAATCTCAACGTTGTGACTTTATCATAAATCGCTACTCTATTTCTTATTGGTAATTGGAATAACATCATCAGAAATTTGTTCAATTCGCTACCACCACCTAAGAAGTATTCAATATACCCTGATGTAAAAAAATAATTGATGGAATGTGTTTTCCTTTTCTCTCTAATAAATGGGATTACCACGAATAACTCAAATATTGATGACAAACCTTTTTAATAACCATCACCTATATTCCTTGTCTATATAAGTATATTTTCTTAACTGAATTGTTTTCAATTTTGTTTCGCTATAGATAAAAATAGTGATGATCATTTATCATTTTCCTTGACATTTTGTGTAAAGTTATTTCCATACTTCTGCTTCCCAATATTCTATTATATACACGATACTAGTCTGAATGTTATCAAACCTTTTATTTCAGTAACTCAACTTTGATGGTTTTGGGGACTATTTAATTGTCTGGATTATCTACAAACTCTTGTATACTTGGGATACAGATCGATAATTTAAATTGACTAAACAGTTTTGTATGATTTCAATATATGTTTTATTAAATAACAAAAATAGAATTAGCAGACACCATCGTCTTATTGAAACACAAGTAAAAAATGTATTGATAAGATTTCATCCACAAGAATTGTAGACATGTAGACTATTGTTCTACTTAATGTCGTGTTGTTGTCCTGTGCTATAAATAGACAATACACGTACATTGCCGGTAAGTGTAAACATTATTTGAACGCGCTTCAGATATAGGTTTATCTGGTCTGTCTCGAGGGGAGTATAGACAATTGCCATATTTCCCGACAATGTACATATGTTGTGTTTCTGTTATGAATGCAAAAAAAATGTACATTTGCACACATGACGGCAAAAACATTGGGCAAGTAGAATATTGCATAATCGTTGACCAGCACCTACCTAAATGTTAGCGATAAATTAAGGACAAATATAGAGAGAAATTTCGTTTAAAGTTAAGTAATGGAACATTTATAAATGGCCACTTTTAAGCCCAAAATGGAGATATGTTTGCCTGCATTAGAATAGAAATAACTGTATTGTATTTGAATAGTTACCCGTGTCAATAATGGATTTAACAGCCTCAAATAATTGTATTACTGGCTCCACTATGGGTCACTATAGAAAACTGCATTTTCGACAGTCAAATCCCCAATTGACACCGCCAACAATTCAAATGCAATACAGTTGTTTCTTAATAATCTAGAATGTGTGAGAAACGTGCCCTTTTTCTGTAAATGACTGGTACTCTTCTCACCAACAATATTACTTCTTGAGGATATTCATTCATGGCCTCTCTAGTTGAAAGTAGTCTTCTTTATCTAAATAAATAATTGAATTAATGCTACATTTGTTTTTTCACTAACAGATCCAGTTATATGACATATCATTAAATACGGATGAAATACCTGAAAAACATATAGACACCAGTAGACACAATATTAGATTGACAAACAATAAAACAACTATATCAGTGACATGGTTTATTAGATATATGTAATATTGTAATTTACAATTTCTTAATATCCTTGGCTATCCTGTGTATGCCCTTTGGCGTTATTGCTCCTAAATACTTTTTGACTTTCCAATCTTTCGATTTTGAGCGTTCCAGAAATGCACACTAAGATTGATATCCACGTTTATTTATATATACAACAAAAAATAAGAAAAAAAATCAGGATGTGATTAATTTTTATGGAGTTTATAATCAGATGTATGCAATATGTATCCAATTATTTGCCATTTTAAATATTTCATGAATACTGGATTGATCTATATAACATTATTTAGTATCCATTACTTACAAAAAATATCTTAAATTTAGTACCTTGAAATTCTAGGATGCAAAAATATTAGAACCAAAGACATCGACAACAAAACGTAATGATTAGAAATCATTTCAAAACTGACAGGAAGACGTCATATCATTGATTACTATATGGTACGATTGAATTGTTTACGAGTTAATCCGTACACCGTACATCAAACTCATTATTACAATACAGCCGGCTTCCGCTTGGATCATCTACAGCGGATCCTGTTGACAGTTTATATGCAGAAGGATAAGAGCTGTCATTACTACACACTTGGGACGTTTCTATTTTCACTGTTTATTGTTTACTGTCAAACTAAATTTTATCATCTTCCCAATGGTGTCGTCGACTGCAGTTTCAATCGTTTTTTGTTTGTTTTTTTTTCATATAAATATTTACGATTTCCACATAAAAACGATGTTCAGATCGTCTTTACACAAGTTGTTTGTAGGGGGGTTCATGTCTTATTGTGTTTATTTGGGTGTTGTGGCGTCCAACATTGTGTTCTATTATCTGTCTTTACGTTCTTATTTCCGTGTTGTCTTTTCCGTTACGGTTTCCGGTGTACGGTTTTACCCGCAGTTGCTTGTAGGGGGATCGTATCTTATCTGTGGTGTACAGTGGAATCCTATGACTATATGAGCAACATGGTGAGTGTCTTATAAGGAGCAGGTACTGCTTAATCTTTGCAAGCATATGGGTTCACCCCCTCCCTTCGCTCTCTTATTATTGTTTTTTCCGGTCCGTGTTGCTCATGTTTTTAGTTTTCTATGGTTTTGTAGTTTATTTTCGTCCTGTGTCTTGTGTGCTTGATGTTGCCAGTGTATCTTAATTGTCCCTTATTGATTTCCCATTCGGATTCCTCTAACGTGCATTGTTCAGGGATATTCTATTTTAATAGCATTTATATTAAAAACAAGTACCTAAACAACATACATATCTCCCAATTTTATTGTGTAGTCACCATGAAAACAACACTGAGATGTTCAATTCGATAGAATTTCAGGATACAGCTACAAAAAACGGACTCGTACAAAAACCCATAGTCAGTTCAAGAGAATTAAATCAATTCGTGTAATTAGCATAACATTGGGTTTGAACGATTGCTTAATACAGGTTCAAGTCCAGATAATAAATAACACTGGAAAAGTTGAGTTCATGGAGCCAAATTGCATCCTCTAAAAACAAGACACTCATTTATGTACCATCTTAATGTTATAGTAATGTGTGTATTTGATTTTTACCGCACAAGTTATGGACGCCCATATCATTGGTAAATATATCTAGTGGCTGAACTGTATCGGTACCCTTCAGATGTGGCATAGTTATGTATGATACCCATCAGTTGGCACCAGTTCAATGGATTTGCATGTTGAAGTGTTTAATTCTCGTATGACTACGTGTCCAAAGTTCTCGTCGCTTAAGGGTGTAGACCTGGGTTACCCTAAAATGTTCCCGCCATTCAATTTTTTTTTTTAATTTGCATCATGGAATAGTTATGTCTAAATACATTATCTGCCAAGGTTTCAAAAAATTTCACCGTGCCGTTTTCTCCATAGCACATCCTAAATATAACAATTTTGGGGTATTCTTGACGCTAGATGGTAATACTAGTTTCCGAAGATTCTAATAGATATGCACATTTATTTTTGATTGAAAGGGAATATTTTGGCTTTAATACACTTGAGAGTGTTGTTGTTGAATAGATATGAAATATCTAGCATATCTGAATATCCTGTTTGGAGATAATCACGTGCAAAACAGTGAAAACTGCAAAAAAGGGGGGATGCCCTGAGGACCACCTTGGTATTAAAAATCGGATTAAAAAAAATCCTGTCATCTAATTTCCACCAAAAAATGTCACACTGAAGAATAGACATATAGACATCATTGCACCAAATTTTACAAACTTTTACCGTCAGATTTTAAAAATATTTAGATTAATGTTTTTCGTGGATGGCACCCAGAAAATGAAATTGTCGAGGAAAGTTATCACACACCCATCCTTTGCTAGTTTCTTTGTTTGTGAGATAAAAATTAACTAGTTACCAATAACAAAAAGCTTTTGAATTCTTATAATTGAAACAGTGGTTGTCCAAATTACTAAATGACTGCATTTGTCTTTTTTATTTTCAGATCGGCTGGGGAGGGAGAGGGGTGGTTTTAGGGTGACTCTACTTGATTAATTCATAGCACACACACACACACACACACACACACACACACACAAAACCAAAAACACAGACAGCCACCCAGCTGTATTGTTATATTCCTTCAAATTCTGTGCTCCAGTTGTATTCGTTTGATTCTGGTTTTTCTTTAGTTGTCTTAGGGGAAGGGGGCGGTGGTATAAGAGAGAATCAGATATTACAATTTTTTTCCCAAACATAGCTTTTCATTTTTTTTACTACCAGAAAATGAATTTGCTCTATAGTTTCATAATATCAAAGATTCTGGTGTATATATTTAATTTTTTTTACAAACCCTTGAAATTCAATAGAAAAAGGTTGTCACAAAAATTGTGTTACATTTCTGGCATTTTTGACAACATATTTAGATGAACAATTTTTCTGGCAATAGCTGCGGAACCGTAGCCCTTATGGTCGGTCTTGGCCAGTTTTCTGATATTTGCGGACCATAGGGCTATGGATTTCACCCTATCAAAAACTTTCGAAAATGCGCGGTCCGAGAACGATCAAACATATATGTATCGTTTCGTTAGATATTTATCTACATTCTTCTATACTTATTTACCTATTAATATTCATTTCCAGCTCGTAATCGTAACAACTGTCTCGATATTACCACAATGACAAGATGGCGGGATCAGTTAATATCGAGACATTTGTTATGATAACGAGCTGGAAATGATTGTTAATAGGTAAGTAAGTATAGAAGAATGTAGATAAATATCTCACGAAGCGAAATATATATGTTTGATCGTTCTCGCACACGATTTCATGGCAAAAATTTGCAAAAAATCGGTGCAATGACCATAAGGGCTACGGTTCCGCAGCTATTCTGGAAAGAGATATTTCGATGATATTTTGTGGGCACCGGCATATAATAATAACACACTGCCTGATATTGGCATAAGCAGCAATAAGATATAAAAATACAAGGAGCACAGCTATGGAAAGGTAAAAGGAAAAGGATTTTTTTTAATTGGCCATATCCAATGTAAACAATCTTTGTCACCAAGAAGCTTGGAATTGAGGGAGAATTTTCAAACGCACAGATGATCATATATTTGAGAAGACACTGAAAATAGAGTTATCTCCCATACCCCAGGCCTACACCCTTAAACAAGTATTTAAATATATATGTATGTACGACTACTGATAAAAAAAAACTTTTATTGACTGAATCAAAGACATTTTTATGCTTTAAGAATGTTAATTTAATATCACTGTTTTTTTCACTGGTTTCTGTTTAACATGCTGTTTTATTAACTTACAGGTCGATAATCTTTTCCATATTATTTCCGATTTGTAAAAACTCGATATTTTTACTTTTTTATCTTTTAAGTAAATATCTGCGATATATACTAAATCATTAACTATAAGTAATTTAACTACAAGTATTCACTACTTCTCCTGTTTAACAGTAGAAGTGTCTGTAATAGTATTCAATAATTTAATATGTTTGGTTGGTATGGTTCGGTCGTTGAAACCTAGGTAAATTATGTTCTTTGTACATCTTAACTTTAAACTGAGTCACGTGTATCGTTCCTGTTATTGTATTTAACATGTATAATATTACATGCATCTTGAAATGTTCTCTTGACTATTCTAGAAATGCCATTGCCAAAATTGAACCCATTTTCAGAATATGTTTTCCTGAAATTTGACATCTAGTATAGAGTTATCCCTACAACGTATAATGCCAGTAACCCATAACTGTATAATTTGAGTAGACATGGAATCGACAGTGGACTATTCAGTAGTTGCCTGTTAGTAGTCATTAGGTAATATGATTTGCATTGCTTAAGTAGATATTTGCAGCTCTCACCATTCAGATAATGGAGAATTCTATTATTATTTTCGGCCAAGGTTTCGTTGATGACGGTTATTAATTCTGTCTTACTCTATCTGATATTGGCAGTTCCCTGTAAATAGAATATATTTATGTTGTCAATTTGGCAGATCTCCTTTTATTAGTGTTCTACTGCTATTTCCGTTTTTTATTAATGCTATTACAAGAATACATTCAGATAAGCGGGTCGAAATATACAATTCTATTGAATGTTATTTAACATCAATGAACAGTATGTCAGCTATATTCGTGACGAAGATGCCCTTAAAACAATAAAACTTGTCCGTAAAAAGACGGCACTAGGGTGGGCCTATGGTATAGCGTTTAAATTGACACCGAAATGGAGAATACAATCGATACGGTCGGCATAAAATGACTTCCAACGGACCATACCAACTACTATTCCCAATAAATTGTTTCTAAATAGATTTACAAGATTCTTTTGAAGTAAAAGTATCTTGGCATTGTCCATATTTGAGTCCAGCTCTAAATAGGCGAGTTGTGTATACATTTCATGCAACACAACTTGCGGGTTCCCATATTGGAGGGAATGTATCCCATATATAAAAACGGTTTAATCTCATGAGCAATATAACTGGAGTTTAAAACAAGATCATACAAATACAAAATAAATGTACTTATTTTCTGTTTCCTTATTTTTTTTTTTTTTTTTATAGTCTTTAATGTCTAATTTTTGGATTATTTAAAAAAAAATTATTAGTATCAACGTTAACTTGAAATGCACTTTTATTAAATATTTTCAGTGTAGGTCATGAGGTTAGTTTTGACACTCAAACCATCATTAAAATAGTTGATGACAAAGCTGTTCTAAAAATAAACACTAAATTCATAACAATTATCATTATTATTAACTTGAGTCTCCAAAGGGGTTGGTAAATGCACCGGTGTATTTTGCGCAAATAAAAAACAATTTGAAAAGGATATAGCTAAAAATGTTCGCCGAGATATAGGTTTTTGTCCGTAAATTGAAAATGAGGAGATTTTAAAGACTTTTGGTCAAACAGACATATTTCATTCATTGTATCGAGTACACCTTATCATATACGGGACTAGAACCCACAACTTTAATGATGATATGAACTGATCGCATGGGTAGATATGTAATTACATATGATCATATTATCACGGCCATGACGATCACATATACACATGTAAGACAATTCTAAACGATAAAATAACAGTTAAAATGTCAACTAATTTAAACTTAATACGACGTAATTTGGTATGATTTTGAAAATATAGATTTTATTTTACTAATGAAAACCCAATGGGTGTTTACATGGCGTGATGGTCTGATATGTTGAATGGCATGTTTATCTCTAAAATTTTGAAAACAAATTATTTTTCAAGTACTTGTTACCGAAATATCAGATCTAAAAATAGCAGAATACGACTTTTTACAGAACCAGCTATTCTGAAGACTTCAAACTTCATATCAAACTTACAAAGATATGATTGTGGTAGGTAATCTTTTATGGCTTTTAGCTGACATCTTGTTGAAGTCTGACCCAAATTTGGGTGTGGAGATTGAAATCGTGAAAAGGGGTCTAAAATCCACGTACGTCACAAGTGAGTTCAGTGTATACCCAAGGTATGAGGAGCCTTCATTCTGATTGAATAATTATTTGTTTGACAAATTTGATAAATTTATGTTGCATAGCATATGTTTTGTTAATTTTAGCTGTATATCATACAAAGCCAATCATGTCTAAATATACACACGAGTGAACTGTTATTTATTATTAAGATGTGATATGAGAGACAACCCGTATCCTCCATTACACGTATGCACACATTAAAATAAAGTAACGGCAATTGTATACCTGTTCTAAATATCAGTGACAGTTTTCTACAATGAGTATAACTCATACTCTAACATAAGTGTAAGATACACCCTAGCTTCAAGTTCAACTGTACTCTTTACTTTTATGTATTTTATGCCTTTGTTTTTCCAGATTCAATTCGTTATTGATTTATTTTAATAGGTACATAATCGTTTTTTATTTATTTTCCGAGTTCACGTACCTCCAATTTTACATGGATGATTATATTTACATGATTGACAATAAAAATCAGTGAGTATATGTTGTCATGGGATCATATTCCTCTAGATATTTGATTTGTCGACTATTCTTAATAACAGAAGGAGATGGGTTATTAGTGTACAATGACACATAACAGCCGAAGTTGATTGATATATTACTTAAACAAATCAAAATTCGTTCAAATACACGGTTTACAAAAGGACTAATAAAATAGCTAATCACAGAGCTCTACCATCGAATAAGAATACAATATTCCGTTGTTGTACAGAGAATTGTCATCCTAAAATATCGCTGTTAATGCATAGAAGTGTTGTTATAATAGAGAATTTAAATCAGGCTTCCAGTCACCAATATAATTTATAGATAGAATACTTAGTCTCATCGGATGTTTTTTTTTATCACGGAAACAATTGATATGATAAATCTATATATAAGTACTAAGTTTTATTTGTTTTTTTAGTGTCACAATATAAATCGTGGGGTTGAACAATATTTTAATGCTTTGTGAAAAATCATCATTTTATTAGAAGAGGAATACTAGATCTGTGTACTTTAAATGACAAACATGTTGACATCAGTTCATGGGTGTAATAACAATCTTTTAAATCGTGTTCGAATTATTTGACAATTGGTTTTGGATTCTTTTATCAACATGGTAAGTTCATTTTCTTATTTTCCTTGTATTTGTTCTGAATTTATATCCGTCAGATTTTTTTTTTTTTTTATCATAAACGTAAATTAATTTGTTTTTAATAACATAGATATGGGTGGAATGCTCTTTAAAATTCTCCAATAAAGTATTCCTGTAAATATAATCAATTTGTAAGTTACTACTATTGTCTGATAACGGTCTAATACTTAATATATTAGTTTGGGGGTGTAATTGGTATTTAACGTCACTTTCAACAACATTTCGTTTGTACGTTTTGTTAGTGGAAAAGAAATAGAAAAAAATATTAAAAAAAAAAACAAAAACAACGACCTCCCCGTAAGTTTCTCGCAAGCTTGATATATTAATGTTAAAATTATTAAATACACGAATTCCACTATAGACTGAACTTAAAATGAGTTTCTTAACATTTTGGGATATCACTACCTTGAACGTTAAAACAATTTTCTCACGGGGGTTCAAGAAGGAATTATTGAACTTTTGCTTTATAAAAATATACTCGTTTTGATTTTTGATCAATTGGTTTATATTTAGGGGTTGGAGTAGTTTGTCAATTTCATTATGAATGGTGAATGACAACCCTTAAACAAAACTGACACAAACTTGAACTCTATGATTTGTAAATAACACATATAAATGTAGATAGTATTAACGGTATTGGACTTGACATGTTTTCTTTATTAGGAGTACAATCTGCTCACTTTGTGAACAATGATCAATTGTGTTAATCGTAACGGTAGTGGAGCATTGAAGTTCATGACTCAAGGTCATACAATTGAGTATGAACTTGTACTCGCAACCAGAACTAATAGAACGATGTACACAATGTAAAGAGTGATATGATTTGACGATTAACACGGGATATAAAGAAAATTGTAAATCAAAACGAGTATATTTTTATAAAGCAAAAATTCAATATTTCTTTCTTGAACCCCCGTGAGAATATATACCGGTGTATAGAAATTGATATTATTCCAAACGAATCAACTACATAACCAGTACCAAGGACAACATGCAGTAGTTGCTTTTGAGCAGAATTATATTATGGGCGGTTTATGGTAACCAGATGCAAGTCAATCAGGTTATTTGTTATATTACACGTCAGAGACCACTAACAGTAGCTTCTATTGAGATATAGTTTATAAAAACTAGTCGTTAGTAATTCGTTGCAAGGCAACATTTCCGTTCCTATTCACGATCTGCTCATTTCCTGGTGGCAATTAAAACACTCACTGATAACCTTAAAACACTCACTGATAACCTCACACCAGCACTACTTGTATTGTTTATTATTGAACGTGTAATTAAATATAACTGAAATACGATTCTCTTGTTAAACAACAATGATGAAAAAACCATAGCAAAGTACATTAGCCTGGAAGAAAAATGTAAATATATATTTTTTTTATTTATCTTGTTATATTAATCATTCAGGTGTGAAATGTAAATATGAAACAAACGAAGGTGATTTATTACCAGATTTCTGTTTCCTTGTGATAACAAGAAATGGTAACAACATACGAAATTATATATATCCTTCAAACAAGGTCCAGTACAGAATGTCAATAAGTGATCGCAAAATGATGTTTGATGTACGGACAGACCCTTCAATTTACTTTGTTCAAAGAACTCGTGATATTTAAACGGTGATTTGAACTTGTTATTAAATCTGAAGTATACAAATAAAGAAGTGGCAAGCAGGTTTAAGTCTATGTTATATATAGACAATACAAGACCATCAATAAACGATTAACAACCATATAAAAATGTCATCAATATTTATCAAATAAAATGAAAATCCAAAAATAATACACCACCAAAACATTTCAAGAATCAAATAGAAAAAATCATAGAAACAGAAACTGGGTTTTATTTATTAAATAATTAGGATTTAGATGTTGGGTGTTAAAACTACTTTGAACTATATTTCAGCTATATCATAGACATTGACATGGTTTATTAGATATATCTATTATTGAAATCTACAGTTCCTAAATAATGTAATTATTAATAAAACTAGGGTTCTCCTCCCTCGGCATGGGTGACATTACTAAGGTTCTCCTCCCTCGGCATGGGTGACATTACTAAGGTTCTCCTCCCTCGGCATGGGTGACATTACTAAGGTTCTCTTCCCTCGGCATGGGTGACATTACTAAGGTTCTCCTCCCTCGGCATGGGTGACATTACTAAGGTTCTCCTCCCTCGGCATGGGTGACCTTAGCTGATTTTGGTTATCCTGTTTAAACTAAGGTTCTCCTCCCTCAGGCATAGGTGACCTTAGACGATTTTGGTTATCCTGTTTAAACTAAGGTTCTCCTCCCTCAGGTATAGGTGACCTTAGACGATTTTGGTTATCCTGTTTAAACTAAGGTTTTCCTCCCTCAGACATAGGTGACCCTAGCTGATTGTGGTTATCATGTTTAAACTAAGGTTCTCCTCCCTCAGACATAGGTAACCTTAGCTGATTTTGGTTATCCTGTTTAAACTAA
>MJUT01045183.1:222853-236876 GCA_002080005.1 Gigantidas platifrons | reverse complement strand
TTCGTGAGATGTTAACATAGACAATAGAGAAACGTTCGTGAGATGTTAACATAGATAATAGAGAAACGTTCGTGAGATGTTAAGATGGGTAATAGAGAAACGTTCGTCAGATTTTAAGATAGACAATAGAGAAACGTTCGTGAGATGTTAAGATAGATAATAGAGAAACGTTCGTCAGATTTTAAGATAGACAATAGAGAAACGTTCGTGAGATGTTAAGATGGGTAATAGAGAAACGTTCGTCAGATTTTAAGATAGACAATAGAGAAACGTTCGTCAGATGTTAAGATAGATAATAGAGAAACGTTCGTCAGATGTTAAGATAGACAATAGAGAAACGTTCGTCAGATGTTAAGATAGACAATAGAGAAACGTTCGTCAGATGTTAAGCGCGACATTATAGCCTACTAGTGAAGCTGTAGTTGTAACTATAAATGATCGATCTCCTTAGCCATTAGTTCAGGTGTCAAGTAAATACAAATAACTAATTTGTTACAGCTTTTAAATATTTATTTCAATATTTCGCTATTGCCATGTCAAGAAATTTTAAAGCTTTTCTCCCACGACTAGAATATCTTGCATCTTTCATTGTGTTGGTGACGAGAATAGCTTCGATTTCAAGTTCAAGAAGGGAAACAAAGGTTGTATATATTGTAATTAAAAGTGTAACATATCTGTAATTTAAAAAAAAATTCTTTGATTTCTCGTAATCGATCATATCAATATCATGGTAAAGGCCATTATTAAAAACAAATATTAGGTCAGTTTGAAATTACCAGGAATATTATTTTCTTGTAAATCAAATGAAAAACGAACACTCTTGAATAAACAGATTTAAAATGCAGCATCGTCTAATAAAAATATAAATAACATGTCAAGGGCAACAAATTACACAATTAATGAAAAAGGAAGGATAAGTTACAAGCTTTTCAGTCTACACAGTAACAAACATGTGCTACAATCTACAATACATTCATACATGTATTAAGAATCACATTAGTGTAGACCTGATAGGCTTTCAAAGTGGACTATACTGATATTTTCCAGATTGCAGTGTTGTCCTATTATGTTGTCAGATTATATGTTTTCACATTTTTGGTTCCGTGTTGTGATGTCAGCTGCGATTTCCGCGTAAAAACGATGTTCGAATCGTCTTAACTCTCATTTGTTTTATTTATGTTATTTGTATTTATATCCATACACTGTTGTTGTCCAACATGATTTACATATCAGATGATGTTCGTGTCGTTTAACAGTAACACGACGGATGTCCTTCCGGAGTACCTACCCCCTGTTTTAGTCCGTTTCGTATTGCTCGATCTTTAGTTTTGTGGATCGTTGTTTGTCCTTTTTCGTTTGGTCATTGTGTTGTCTGTCCTTCGATTTGTGGCTTTTGATTGCCCCTTTGGTATCTTCAAACTTTTTGGAACCTGTTTTAAGTACTTATATGAAATTGTAGCCAAGCAGGTTGTACTTATCTATTTTATGTAACTTTAAGTGACTACTTAACACGCTACTGTTAGATTTTAAGCCTATATGTTTATAGTTTATTTATTGTTTCAATCTAAGATTTAAGTAAGGCTCAATTTTTAAGCCTGTTGTTTATCAATAGATGTGTGTTAACAATAAAAAGGAGGCACAATATTCAACTAATAAAAAAAACATTAAATAACGCTTATCTATGTAAACTATTTCACTGTAATTTGTTAAACTGATTGTGTTTTATAGTAAAAGAGAATTAATTATAAAAGGACAATTACGTCATTTGTAATACAATTTAGCTTAATACCGTTTGATTTCAGAAATAAAAAGTCAAATGTCAAACGTTTTATTGTGTTGTGAGAAAAGTGTAAATTAATACTGAATGCAGTAACAATATTTTTGTTTGCTTATTGCAACGTGCGTGCATTATGTTTTCACCAGTGAAAAAATAAAACATCACGACTTTATATGGCCCAAATTATGAAAATATAATTTTCATCCAATGAACATGAAACGGCGCACACACAGAGACGCCAATGTCCCGTTTAGCAATTGAATATGTATTCCGTTTTTTCATGAAAGCAAAAACAAAAATGACAAGTAATGAAGTCAAATAAAATAATATAACATAATTGTTAAAATTAAACGCCTATTTTTTTTCAATTTTAGTACGGACAGATTCACCTGTGTGTCCGTGAACTGGTACTGGAAAAGTTTGGACAGGCTGCATGGGACAAAATTATGTGAGTATTGCTAAGAATATGTACAGTATACCAGTAACAAATCACGGGAGCAGTATTTGTAATTAGAATAGATTATAGGTTAGATTATTGATTGATTTATGTTGAACATTGATCTATATTTCTACTTATTTAACAGAAATGGGTTGAAATTCCGTATGTAGCTATATTTATACACAATGAAATAAAACAGTATAATTTCTACGAAAATATATACCTTGCAATGTAAAAATATCATATTTTCCTGCTTTTTTTCAACAGTACAATATTTCAATATTTCCACCTACACGTTTTTCAAGATCGATAACAATTACTGTTTAATTTATTGAAAGTATATTTAAACAGCAATAACATTTATCTAACGCTTGAGGTTTAATGAGAGGACACTTTTTTCAGTCGATTTAGAAAGACTAATTGAATTTAACCTTACATTGTCTTTATTTATGGAATATGGGGAAATGGGAACTGAAAGCACCATTGACACATTAAATGGCTATCAAATCACTTCAAACATCAAGAGTATATTCTCAGATGTCACATATCTACAAATTTTAATTACTTTTATCGATAAAAGCTATAACAGTATTAAATCCCCGAGCAATTGGTTTGATTTTATATAATGTATGAGAGTGATGGATTTTACAACTCAAGAACGAACAAGTATTATTATGAAAGTAATCCATTGTTTTACAACAAATCAACTGTCCCATTTGTCTTTCCTGTGAGTAATCTTTCAAAAATTGTGGTAATCCATGAGATATCCATTATTAAATGGCTTTGAAGAAAGTATATCAATTGGAAAAGCTGCTCAAATCGACCGATAAACAAGGAAAGAAAACAGAAGGTAAACATGCTAAGATATACCGATAAATAAGCAGGATAAACATGCCAAGACGCACCAATAAACACGGCAAGTAAACAAATCGTAAGTTTATTAAGACATACTGATAAATATGGTTAGTAAACAAATGGTAAGCATGCTAAGACATATTGATAAACAGAAAAATCAAGGAGTAGCTGTACGACACGACAAAGGCGTTGATTTCAGTGTTCCCATATGGGGCAACATTCCAGTAGCATCTATATATGGATTGTTATATCTATCAGTCTAGGCGATATACCAGAACTTATATACTTCTACCAAGATGATTGTTGCTAAAGATGAAGCTACTAATCCATGGGATATAAGTGGTCAAGTTGAGGTCATCACTTTGAATTGAGTTTTTTCGGTCGCCGTCATGATTAATCGTTACGGAATGTCTGTGTCACAGATGACCGAGGTTTCGTTTGTCGTAGTTACACTCCCGTCCTTGTTCGTGTTTTATCAACATATTTTAAGCATGAGTAACACACCGGGTGGCATTATTGCATCAGGAACGACTTAACATACCGGAGTACCAGAGTTCACAAGCCCATCCCCATCCGTTTTAGTTGGTTGGTGGTGATCACTTTTTGCTGTGTACAGTTATTTGTCTTGATGTCGTTATCTGTTGGCCATTGTATTGTCAGTCCTTCCATTTACTCATTCTGATTACCCGTTTGATATATTCATATGATTTCTTTTTTTCCCAATAGCTCAATATGAGCTTCTGCATGTTCTCCTGTGCGTGGAAGGAACGAACCGTATGCCATTTACCAACATGACGCACCCAATCACTAGTACTTCCCGTTCTAAGATTCGTCCCGAACAACCAGTAAACACCCCTTTTGTAGGTATTGTGCCTCACAGGGGAGAAACAATGTCTTATTTATATACCCGTGTGTTCCCTCTATGATTGATTGTAAATAATTGCTTGTGGAAATGTCAATACAAAGCTAATGTAATAGTCAATCTGTTCTAAAGTCTTTTTGAAAATTGTTATTGTTGGACGTTAATAAAAGAAAACGAGTTTGTTAAACATTTAGATTATGTAATTTTTTTCAATTGTCCTTATTGAAGTAAAACGGAATTGTCCTTATTGAAGTAAAACGATTTTCATTCTAAAAGAAAATTGCTGAACGATTGCAATTTGATTTGGAAAACTGCCGAAGATTTTTATCTTGATAAATTACCTCCACATACTTTTTCATTGTGCTATATAATTATAAAAGCTTGAAAAAAAAACAAGTTGCTGAAAGAACGAAGTTTATCCACTTGAGTGCATTCGTAGTACTTGTGTGTGTTCAGCTGAGGTGGTTGTCAGTATTGTTGATATTGGTGGAATTGTTTTTCATCAAAACTAAGGTTCTCCTCCCTCAGTCATAGATGACCTTCGCTGATTTTGGCTATTCTTTTTATGCTTTATGGTATTTTTGCTTACAAAGACTAATATAATATTTGGCTTTCTAATATGTCGGCTTTGAGCGTACATGTAGAAGATTATACCAGAAACGGATTAATATATAGGTCGGACAAATATTCCTTACCACGGACCACCAACAACCACTCATGGCTTTCTAATATGTCGGCTTTGAAAGTACATGTAGAAGATTTTACCAGAAATGGACTAATATATAGGTCGGACAAATATTCCTTACCACGGACCACCAACAACCACTCATGGCTTTCTAATATGTCGGCTTTGAACGTACATGTAGAAGATTATTCCAGAAATGGACTAATATATAGGTCGTACAAATATTCCTTACCACGGACCACCAACAACCACTCATGGCTTTCTAATATGTCGGCTTTGAACGTACATGTAGAAGATTTTACCAGAAATGGACTAATATATAGGTCGTACAAATATTCCTTACGACGGATCACCAACGACCACTCATAACAAGTTCTCCCTCATTAGGAGCTATTGTAACTTATTGTTCTTGCAAAGAGTGTACAATTGTTCAAACACTGTGCTCTGATTTTGTGGTTTCGTCCTAATGGCGAGTTTTAAATTGATTCATCCCCTACACCAAACAGAGCCTACTTTTGTAAATAAAAACTTTACGATTTTGCCTGTCAGGAGAAGCTATTCTAACTCGCATTTGACTTTATCTTGTACGGTGTGTGGTTATATGATTTGTTTTAATTCACTAATGTTTTCTGGTTATTTTTCCTATTTATTGGTATTTGACCTTCGACCTTAGAAATCTGTTAATGTTCAAGATTTAGCATTACCGGGAAATTATCACAGGAATGTGGCGTTAGATATAAACAGCGTCTGTTGTTATTTAGATGGTAAAATTTAATAGAAAGCAACGACATATTGTTTTCATACTAATAACATTATTGTGATAAAGCTTCAAAAATGTTATTGCGTCTGCTCATATGTTTTTGTTTCAGATTTCAATAGTATTTCGAGTTTTCGATTTAGTTTTCATTACAATGCAAAATATACATTACCACATTAATATGACTTGCATATTAAACCACAGAGTGTGGTCAGATTATCGTATTGTAGTCAGAACCACACTTATCTATGGAGTCATCACTATTATTTGGGGTTTTAATACCGTCAGTGATATGGAAAACTTAATGTTATATCATATATTTTGTCAATTATTTCGGCAGATCAGTGGTTTTACAGAGTTTTCCGATTTAATGCCGACGATTTCAATGATATATTATCAAAAGTAGCATTTAGCTTCCATTATCCTAATCCAGTCACTTTGTCACCATTTTTTAAATGGGAGAAATCTTTACTCTTGTAGATTACTCGATATAACATATTAAAATAATAATCTGAAATGACTTCACCTATAATGGCACCTTTTAATGGCAGCATGGCTTGACTGATTGATATGAGATGTTCCAGTTACAAGACTGTTAATCGTGTCATAGTATCAGCAATTTCATATTTGATATTATTTCTTATTTAAATTAATTGTAATTGCATTTCCTGGTATTAAATAGTGGACTCGACCGTATCATGGATGTCACAATCGAAACATGATGATTACGCAATTGCGAAGTGAGGCCTTGTCCTGGTTCAAAGACTATTGTGAACTGTGCATGTTACACAGACAGAGAAGTGATGGTGCTAACATTTGCTCTAAATTGAAACCCTAGCCTTGTTTTAAGTAATTAGCTGTGTCATGAATCTTACATAAGTAGCGAGAGGATAATACGATTGTGTATTCTTTTTTTTTCTTCCATTTTTGGGAGGGGGTCTGTTTATCCAACCGATACAAATATTAGAGAATATCGAAAGGGCAATCAAAAATGGACAATGCAGTAAAACTTATTATTTTGTTCTGTTGGTTTTATCGATAATTGTTTTCATGACATTGCGCATGGCGAATCATGGTTTAGTTCTGTCCTTATCATGTTAATTCCTTTTATTTATATTTTTAGAGAAAAAAGCAATTTAAATGATGAACATGATTTCATGGTGTTCCATAAATACTCAGATGAATGCACTTTTGGATTGATCGGGGCCGTCAGTGACGTATCAGGTGAGTGCCCATTCTTCTTCCGTTGTAGCATTCATGTGGATGTAAAAGTTTCATTTTGAACATAATTTCATTTAATTCAGTTATTTAGTATGGCTTCCAATAATAAATGGCTGATTTTATTAGCAGAGAAATCAGAATATCCAAGGAAACTACCGTACCCACCTTGTACTATACCAAAACAGCATCTACCTCAAGAATTTACCTACTTCCGATAAATATCTGACGCATACCAGTACATAATCTCTCATGACGCATACCAGTACATAATCTCTCATGACGCATACCAGTACATAATCTCTCATGACGCATACCAGTACATAATCTCTCATGACGCATACCAGTACATAATCTCTCATGACGCATACCAGTAAATAATCTCTCATGACGCATACCAGTAAATAATCTCTCATGACGCATACCCAAAGACATAACATATGAACCGTCTACCTTTTATAGAATATAAATTAATTTTCTATTTTTATGTAAAAGTGGTAATTACGACAGTGTGGTATTTTTATGTAAAAGTGGTAATTACGACAGTGTGGTTTTTTTGTTTTTTTTTCTTCATTTTATTACGATAAGTTAAAGTATTTAATTGATAAAAACACATGGAATATACTGAACCCGATATCATCATTGCAGACCAAAGACATTTAATTTCGTGTTTCAATGCAAAGTGTATTGGGTGTACATTTGTAATACATCATTAGTTGAAAAAATATGACACGTCTGACGTGTACTCTTTGTAACGCATGATTTTGCATTACACCTTGTGGTGAATAATATTATTATCAACAACCCCACAATTATGATACTAAAATCGGACATGTGTTTTTATTTATGATATATTGTTGTCATCAAATATAAACTGAATCTAAATGTATCATATCTTAACAATTTGTGGATAAAGCAACTAAATGGTCCGTTTACATCTGGAAAACACCATCTGTGTTAAAAGGGCAAAAATCTCAGACAACATTAATGTGTGGGTCGATAATACGGACAGTAAGCCAGCTGAAAAAAAACCCAAAATGGATCTATAATGATAAAGATGTTGACTTGATATTTCTGTTCTTAGATAAGTTGTTGACTTGTTGTATTAACACAAAGAAAGAAATCAGTTATTCACAGTCCTTTCCGCATTCATGACTTTTAATTGGATTGTAAACAATATCAACACGATGGGTGTCACTAGTAGAACAGGAACTGCCTACCTTCCGGAAAACGGGAGTTGATCCCCGGTTTTTTAGGGGGATCATATTGCTCAATCTTTAGTTTTCTGTGTAATGTTCATTGCCTTCTTTTTATCCCTTCTCTATTAGCTATTGTATCTGTTGATCACGGTGTCTTTGGTGCTCTTTCTTTTGACCATTACATTATCTGTCCGTCTTCGATGTACGTCTTCTGATTATCATCTTTAATATCTTCAAGCTTGTCTTATTGTGATTTTATCTTGATTTTCCAGTTATTGTATTCTACTGTTATAAACACCTACATTTTCACTGATCATTCCTGCAATTCACTATCAATGTAGATAATAAATGCTGAGAGAACATTTTTACATAATAGAAGAACTTAAGTGGTTTAACTAATTGAATGATTGTTGTTTAACACCAAGTGGGAAGTTCTCCGCCATGGCATTGCGAGACAAGCTATATTGTGATAAGATGATGATGATTTTATACTAGACCAACACGCTTTATAGTTAGACATTAGAGTGCTAGATCACTGAAACAGTCCATGGTTGACATGTCTCTCCACTCAGACACATTGTGATGTCGAGCCAAACAGTCTTCGTTTTTACTCATGAATGCTGCGTGCTTAGCGGAGAAGCAGCAAATACAATTATATTTACACTTTTTACTAAAGGGCCTACCCCTAACCGAGAGAGTGGTGATCACGTATATGTTTTCTATTAGGTTTTAGTCCTTTTCCGACGGCCCTGACTATTTGTTACATGTATAACTTTTTTAATCAACTATCATATTGTATATATGTATGGTTTTTAACGCCGCTTTCAACAATATTTCAGTGATATCGAGGCTGTCAGTTATATTGGTGGAGGAAACCGGAGTACCCGGAGAAAACCATCAAACTGTCACAAGTCACTGACAATATCAAATGTATAAAACTGATTAAATAAAATAACACATTTAAGAAATAGTCAAGAAAGCAACTCATTTTATAAGTTACGTGCTTATCACAATTGTAAACATTCTGACCATGAACTAAGTCTGAGAGAGGACAATACAAATCATAATCTTATTAAATTACCTGTTATAAAAACAACCTCTTGGGAGTTGTAATGAAGGACACCGGAATTACTATTGTCCAGTAAATTATACTCATCCTGAGACTTCCAGTTGTAGTGACCACATAATGACCGTCCTATGGCAACAATCTTATATTACTGGATCAGTAAAGTAATGAATGAATGATCATCTATCTATTGTAACCGTCGTTTGTTCTCCTATAGGACAACTATTGTGAACTTTCTGTTAATATGTAGCAACCATCCATCACCACCTGCATATGAAGAAATAGTCAAAACAATATTGTGGCGCACTTCTGGGAGTGAAATTGTTATTTAATCTGTGGAATCACAGGATTTCTCTGTCATCTATATGCATAGCGTGTTTGATACAACTGGGAAAATGCACAATATTGTTGAACGAATGAAATGAAGAACTGGAAATACCACGTCATCAGAACAGTTCCAATCGTAATATTATAGAGGCAGAGACAATATTGATATCTCAACTCACATATATATGACCGCACATGTATTTCAATAAAAGAGACAGGATCAAACTAGTTACACACATTATAATCAACATTCAATAAAAGAGACAGGATCAAACTAGTTACACACATTATAATCAACATTCAATAAAAGAGACAGGATCAAACTAGTTACACACATTATAATCAACATTCAATAAAAGAGACAGGATCAAACTAGTTACACACATTATAATCAACATTCAATAAAAGAGACAGGATCAAACTAGTTACACACATTATAATCAACATTCAATAAAAGAGACAGGATCAAACTAGTTACACACGAGATATATATACGAGTATGTGCTGATACTTGACATCTAATCACACTCTGATTGTGTACATTTAACAAAATGGCGACTCATTCAAATGTAAACAATGAGGCCGGTCCATATCGTACAGCAGCTGGTATTGCTAATGAAAACTCTACACGTATTATATATGACCAAGCGACAAGTGCCTCGTGCAATACATCAGTCAGCCAACATCCACACGCACAACAAACATTATCATTCTCCGACCAACCCTCCCCCCATATTCATAATGTGACCATGCCAAACAGTCATATAAAATTGGAAGATGTCCTAAATGACATATATGCAAAACTACACAATTTAGAATCTTTACCGTCAATAGATAGACGACTTGGTGCAATAGAACATAGATTTTCAAGCTTAGAAACTGAGTTGGTAAAGGTTAAACAGGACATAGGGTGTCTTGAAGGTAAAGTTATTGGCATAGAACAAAGTCAGTGGATCTTTCACAGCGCCTAAACTTTGTGGAACATGAAAGAGATGAAATCAGAAGAGAAAACAATGATTTGAGAGAACGATTGATAGATGTACAGGGACGATCAATGAGGGAAAACCTGCTGTTTGGTGGTATAGGAGAGGACGAAAATGAAAAAAATTATCCCGATAATATTCACACGAAAAGAGTATTACAAACATTTATCAAAGATAAACTAGAAATCTCCGACAAAATTGAATTCCATGTGGTACATCGGCTACGACCAAGACGTGATGGAAAACCTCGAACAATTATTGCAAAATTTGAGAGACGCAAGGATAAAGATAGAGTGCTAAAAGCAGCTCCCATAAAGCTTAGAGAAACTCCATTCAGCATATATGAGCAATATCCAACTGAAATTATGGAAAGACGGAATATTTTATGGCCAATATTTAAACGAGAACAGAGGCGTGGAAGTCACGTAAGACTAAAGGAGGATAAACTTTATGTCAATTGTCAGCGAATATACCCGGAAGATGTAGTGCAATCTCAACAGGTATATGTACCAAATAACGAATTTCAGGGTGTCTCCCAAAAACAGATAATTCGTACGAATCAACAGATTCAAGAAGGACACTCGTTCCTAAAGCAACATTATGGACCCCACACTCGTCCAAACCCAGTTACCGCCATCAACGCGACCTAGGACAGGTCAACAAGAGGACAGTATCACAGTTATTGTCAAAAATGTATTTAAAAAATGTTTTAATTTTATTGAAACTGACAGTGATTTTGTTCTTTGGTTTAGAATCAACTCTTTTTTCTGAAAATCATAATTTATTATGTGGGTATACATCCCACCAGAAAATTCAAAATATTCATCACCTGATGTTTTTGATGAAATAGAAAATGAATTAATTAGATTTAAAGTGACCAAACAATTGCAGCTTTAATTGGTGATTATAACGCACGTTCTGGTGTATATCATGGCAGATGAAAATTTACTACAAATACTAGACTTAGATCACATTACTGATATCAATAATCACATGTATGAATATGAAAAACTACCATTGTACAATGTACCGTTAGATCGAGCAAGTGAAGATATTGGTCGTTGTAATACTTATGGTTATAAATTAATCAAGTTTTGTAAAAACAATAGTTTATTTATTTCGAATGATAGAATTGGTAGCGATAAAGGTATAGGTAAAGTTACATGTAACAATACGAGTTTGGTTGACTACTTAATTGTTTCTCCAGATTTATTTCCCTTCGTACCAGAATTCAAAGTGATTGATTTTGACCCGTTAGTCTCGGATGTTCATAACAGATTACATCTCACGTTTTCAACGATGTCAACAATAGATTTAAATAACAAAAGCAATACAAAAGAATGTGTTTCTAAACCGATCCGTTGGATTGCTGATTAGAAAAACTTGTTTGTGGACAGCGTTGAAAATAAAACGAGTATTGTTGACATATTGAATCATTTGGATTTGCTTGATGTAAATTCGGAATCATATCAATCAGATCTAAACGAATTTGTAGAAAATTTGAATAGTTTATACATTGTATACTAAATCTGCGATGGATACATTTGGCGAAAAAAATATCCGCAATAATTCCCGCTCGACTTTTAATAAACCGTGGTTCAATAAGCGCTGTCATGAAAAAAGAACAGCTTTTCATCACGCGAAGCGAAAATATAATACATGTAAGAATGATGCTAGCAGACACAAACTTAAACTAGCAAGTAAAGAATATAAAACTGCTATGAATCAAAGCTTTCAGGACTATCAGTTCAAATCTGAAAATGATTTGCGCAATTCTTGTGAATCACGGCCCAAAGAGTTGTGGAAATTATTAGATAATATGAACTCGTCGTCTGAAAATAATATAGATATATCTATTAATGAGTTATATGAATATTTTAAAAATTTAAATACTGATAATGAAATCAGTGATACTAATTTTGAACTCCCAGATTGCGATGATGAATTTGTAGATGAAATTTTGAATGGTAAAATAACAGAAAATGAAGTTCTTTTGGCAGCCAAATATATGAAAAATGGGAAAGCTCCTGGGTATGATATGGTTGTAAATGAATATATAAAATCTACCATGCATTTATTTCTGCCAGTATACGTAGAACTATTCAACAAAATACTAGACAATGGTGTTATTCCCGAGTGTTCGACTTTGGGTATCATTCTTCCTATATATAAAAAGAAAGGGGACCCAAAAAATCCAGATTCGTATCGAGGAATAACACTTGTATCCTCCATTGGTAAACTATTCACAACTATTATAAATACTAGACTCTCTAAATATGCTGATATAGCGGAAATCATACCAAATATTCAAGCTGGATTTCGTAAAGGGTACTCTACTTTAGATAACATATTTTGTTTGCATGTATTAATAAATATTTATTTGTCTTTAGGAAAAAAAACTGTACTGTACATTTATAGACTTTAAAAAGGCTTTTGATACTGTTTGGAGATTAGGATTATGGCAAAAATTTGTGAAAAATAATATTACTGGTAAAATACTCAAAGTTATATTTAGTATGTATAGTAGTATAAAATCATGTGTTAAAACGGGGAACGAGACATCAGGGTTCTTCTCGTGCGATATTGGGGTGTGTCAAGGGGAAAATGTATCACATTTTTATTTGCAGTTTTTTTTGTCGGATCTTGAGGATTTTTTTATGCAGTAATGACATGACAGGTCTCCAAACATTATCACAGAAATGTCTAGAAAATTTAAGATTGTATATACTTTTATTTGTGTTACTATATGCAGCTGATACTATTTTATTAGCTGAATCTGAGTCTGATTTACACAATTCCTTAAAAGTTTTTGAAAATTATTGTTCATTATGGAAACTGAAAGTTAATGTTGAAAAAAACGAAAATATTGATTTTCACGAAACGTAAAAGGGATTATGATTATGAATTTAATCTATATGGTACAAACATTGAAATAGTTAGTTCATATTCTTATTTGGGGATATTATTCAATTATAATGGTAATTTTACAATCGCTAGAAAGAAATTATCTGAGCAAGCTCAGAAGGCTCTTTATGCTCTTTACAGGAAACTGAGAAATATATCAATTCCTATTGATCTCCAACTTAAATTATTTGATTCTCTGGTTGAACCAATATTGTTGTATTCATGTGAAATTTGGGGATTTGAAAATTTGGCCATTCTAGAAAAAATACATCTCCAATTTCTTAAACGAATTTTATCAGTGAGGTCCAGTACACCTAGCTTTATGGTTTATGGTGAAACTGGCCGCTATCCACTAGAGATAAAGATCAAATTAAGAATCTTAAATTTTTGGGTAAAATTACTTCAGTATGAAGATAAGTTATGCAGTAATATGTATCAACTGTGTATTCTATGCATCAGTCTAGAGCTATCAATTCAAAATGGATTACATATGTAAAATCGTTATTAGATGATACAGGGTCGAGTTATGTTTGGAATAATCAATGCATTTTACATACTAATGACATTGAATTCACTGTTAAGCAAATATTAAGTGACCAATTTATCCAGAAATGGCACAGCTATATCGAACAGGCGTCCAGGGGTGAATTTTATTCTATGTTTAAGACAGAATTTTGTTTAGAAAATTACTTACTCAGATTAAGAACTTGCAAAATACGCTGTTCAAATTTGAAATTTCCAATCGAAACTGGTCGATGGAATAATATTCCAAAACATGAGCGTTTCTGCAATTTATGTAACTTGAAGGAGATCGGAAATGAATTCCATTATATTTGTACTTGCCAAAAAGTAGAAATTGTTCAGCTTAGATTAAAGTACATCCCAAATTACTTTGTCAGAAACCCTAGTGAAAATAAGTTAAGTGGTTTACTTTCATTTTGTAATGTTAAA
>MJUT01045183.1:173701-221702 GCA_002080005.1 Gigantidas platifrons | reverse complement strand
AATCAACATTCAATAAAAGAGACAGGATCAAACTAGTTACACACATTATAATCAACATTCAATAAAAGAGACAGGATCAAACTAGTTACACACATTATAATCAACATTCAATAAAAGAGACAGGATCAAACTAGTTACACACATTATAATCAACATTCAATAAAAGAGACAGGATCAAACTAGTTACACACATTATAATCAACATTCAATAAAAGAGACAGGATCAAACTAGTTACACACATTATAATCAACATTCAATAAAAGAGACAGGATCAAACTAGTTACACACATTATAATCAACATTCAATAAAAGAGACAGGATCAAACTAGTTACACACATTATAATCAACATTCAATAAAAGAGACAGGATCAAACTAGTTACACACATTATAATCAACATTCACAGTAATTCTTTTACATTTATGTAAACCGATTTATGCTCACAAGAAATGTTCCGTAGCTTCACATATTCTAGGGATATCGGCCAATGTTTTCCCCACCTATTAAAGAAATTGAAGATACCAAAGAGGCAATCGCAAGCCGTAAAATCGATGAAAGACAGACAACACAATGGTCAAAAGAAAAAGGGCAATAAATATTCGTTCATTTAAAAATGTCAAAGGATAAGAAAGGAACACGAATTAAACTGTTTACCCTTGGCAGGTACCTGGATTCACCCCGGTGTTTGGTGGTGTCGGTGTTGCTCATCCTATTAGTTTTTTTGTTAAATATTTCAAATAGTAGATACCAATATAGAGTGTATTATCAGTCTGAGCCGTAATCATCAGAAGTTCCTTCTGTGGAATTTTTTCTACAGAAAACTAATAATTCTACTTTTTCTATGCCAGTTTCTAGAGTCTCTCGCATTATATAAGATATCTGACATATTATGAGTGTTCGTGTTCCCTGTAACCAGTAAATATCAGTTATACGACATAGTCCTTGTAGTCAAAGGAAATTAATTCCAACTACATTTCTTTAATTCCCAAGAGTTTGATTTATAAAGGTAATTTAATCTAAGTTGGATGTTTATTAGTCCGACAGAGATTTAGTTCATGGTCATGATTAAATTAACACAATAAATCACTATTTGTCTTGAAAGTGACAAAAATACACGACTTTCAAGTGTTTCACTGCCTTTTAATGTATTTCTAATGATGATTATTATTTGATTGGTTTTACAAATTTTCCTTAATTTTGAATTTATCTAATAAACTAAATATATTAATTAAGTCATTTTTTTTTAATTAAGCTTAATACACGGATTATCTGTGACACAAATGACCAAGGATATGTTGTGTTTGCGGTAATCAAAATTTGGTCCTTTCCTCATCCATGACTTATCACAGGATTTGTAACAAGTGTAACACGACGAGTTTTGCATGTGGAGCAAGAACTGGGGACTCTTCCGGAACACCTGAGTTCACTTCCGGTTTTATAAGAGTTCTTGTTACTCTATTTTTAGTTTTCTGTGTGATCATTCTTTGTCCTTTTCTTTTGGTCGTTGTACTATATGTCTTTCTTATACGGCTTCTGATTATCCCTTGGACATCGTCAATCTTTTCTATATATAGTAAAATCCGTCCTTAGTATATATGATGATAGATATATGATTACAGCCAATTTCCTACCCAACTCTACCAAATTAAATATGAATTTAACTTGATACATTTTCTTTTTGAATACAAATGTATATATCTAATTTAGTGCGCACGACACTTTTCTGGAATAACCTTCATCAGGTGACGCTCAAGATCGAAAGATTTGAAAGCCAAATAAATTAAAGTCTTTGGAAGCAAGAATGCCAAAAGGCCTAAAAGGGATAGCCAAAATCTGCTACGGTCACATATGCCTGATTGAGGATAACCTTGGTTTTTATTATAAATACATGATGTCTAATCAACCATGTCAGTACCACAGCACTGACTACAAGTCAGACATTATCATATCACCATCATTAGTCAAATGAATTCATATGTTATTTCAGTGTCTCGCCTATTTGTAGACATATTATTATTTTCCAAAACGAAGGGACTCTCGGCTTCGTTAATTGTCTTTTGAAAAGTATGACTTTTCGGCAGGTCTGTGGGTTTATCAGGATACTCCGGTTTACTCCACCAATAAAACTGACCGCCACGATATAGCTGAAATATTGTTGAAAGTGGTGTTAAACACCATAATCCACCCATTTACACACAGGGGACGATAACGGAACTCAATGCCACGTTAGTGGTTTTAAGCATACGACTAGAAGTCAACGTTGTTAATCACTTATCAACCCCCTAAATGGGACAGGATCTGATAGCTTATTTTTGCACCTTGTCTTGGTCCTGTGTTTAATCTTTGTGTTTGTTCGTATTCGGATCACCTTTTCACTGCCAATATTAACTTCGGCGACTTGGGCACAGGCTTATTCATTCGTCCACATGGCTACACATTCATGTTACTTTTTTTACAACTATGCATGGTTCTACATCCTGTCAGTATGATCAAACATGTGATCAAATGTAGTACATCCTTCCTGGAGCCTTGGTGAAAAAGGGAACCACTGGTAAACTTTTAGCAAGTAAAGTTATTATCTTTGCATCGGAATATAATAATGACTTCTAGTCAAATTATCTGATTTGTGATTTGCAGGCTCAGGCTTGTCTGTAATATTAAAGGGATTATAAAATAATATGTTCGAATTTAAAACAAAAACACAATTCTGCATGTGAACAGCTCTGCGTTAGATTTGTTTGGTGTTTTAGCCAATATTCAATCTGTGTTGTAAACCGTGCTTGTATTATACTTTTATATTTGTATCCTTTATAAATTTTGGAATTAAGGCGTTATTGACCCATTCTGATAGTTTGAATAGGTAAACGTTAGTTCAACATTTATTAATTTTGCAGACACAATATTATTACCTATAAATTGTAACGGTTAAGAAAACATCATTGTGTCTAGAAATCTGTACTATAATCTCCAGACTATAATATAATTTTACAAACAAATATAATCTTCACAAAATAAGATGTAATAAATAAAGATACCAAATAAGGCAAGATTTGATTGTGAAGACCTACAAATCATATACTACTTCTGACATTCTCATTCAGCAATGCGTTATCAGAAGAAAATGGTACCGTAAGAATAAAAATGTACATATCGAATATTCCGCGCACGAGGCGTTTCTGGAATAACGTGCATCATGTACGCTCAAGTCACAGAGTGGAAAATCAAATTGTTTCAAGATCTTTGGAAGCAAGCACACAAAAGGGGCTGTACATGTAATCTAAAATCAGCCAATGGGGAGCGGGAACTTATAAACCTGCATTCACCCCTGGTTGTCAGTGACGTTCATGTTGTTCGGTCTTTAGTTTTCAGTGTAGTATTTTGTAGATCGTTGTTTGTCCGTTGGTCTGTTTTATTTTGGACAGTGTATTGTCTGTCTTTTGGACAGTGTATTGTCTGTCTTTTGGACAGTGTATTGTCTGTCTTTTGGACAGTGTAATGTCTGTCTTTTGGACAGTGTATTGTCTGTCTTTTGGACAATGTATTGTCTGTCTTTTGGACAGTGTATTTTCTGTCTTTTGGACAGTGTATTGTCTGTCTTTTGGACAGTGTATTGTCTGTCTTTTGGACAGTGTATTGTCTGTCCTTCGATTTACGGTTTCTGATTACCTCTTTTGTATCTGCAAACTTTTCTTATCCATGGTGGATTTGATTTTATTTTCTTGATGCATACACCGATTAGGACATTGTAATATATATCAATGCTACTTTCATATTAATCTTATCCTAAACACTAATAAATTATAATGATATAGATCAAACACAATTAGTGATTGATAAAAAAATATATAATTAATGTGAAAATTCAAAGTCTAATGTATATTTAACACTAAATAAAACATATAAAAGTGAAATATAGATTATCGTCGGAAATTTTCTATGATTTTTATTTGCAGTTCAAGACAATTCTCTTGACTTAAAGACAGCAAAACACATGATATATGATGCCATTAATTACACTTTCACATAAATGTAACTTTATATCACATTTATTTTATTTGGAACGGAATTAAACGATATATGCTTAAAGCTTCAGCCAAATACAATATACGATATTAATAAATACGTATACATTGTATATCTATTTAAGTATGCACGACACGTTGATGGATTTGTCTTCATTTGAAGTATTCATTGTTACACTCTGATTCTATGCATATTGACTTATTATAAATATTATCATGGCACTATAACAACAAGACAGAATTAGAAGGGAAGCCATTGAAGTAGCGATGTAAAGCTACATCATTGTAGAGATAAAGGGGAAAGTGCTTCTCAATTAATCTTTTCAAGGATTTTATTGTGTTTATAAGACGGATGTGAGATTACTTCTATAAGAAGCGATTGGTTGTCATAGAGACAATTTGGATACACAATCCAATAATTAATAAAAACACAGAAACAAAACAATACAAATAAAACAAACAATAAGAAAATACCTCACCGTCAGAACAATACCAATGTCTAATAGAAAAATCATAAAAACAGTTACAATTAATACCCCTAACGTACATACATGTATACATGACCGCTCATTGTCCTGGCTTGGAAGAAGCACTTCAATACAAAGTGCCTGGATTAAACTAGTTTTAATTAATGGACCCAAAACTTCACTGTTAGCGAAATGATACGGCTGTGCGCGTGTTGTCCGCATGTGAGTAAATACGAACAAAAATCGAAATCAATTTGTGCGAATTGAAATTATGGAAATTATCAGTTCGCACATGTTCAATGCCTATAATATTATATTTATCGTAACAGCCGTCTAAATCTTAGAAATAAACACTGCAAATATACTTAGATAAACTGTTACAATTATTTCATCGTAAATCACATACATTAATTATCATTGTTTATTTCAGGTCTACCATTAGCAGATGTTTTAGAAGTTTTTGGAGAATTTTTTCTTACATATTGTTTACGTCATGGATACGATAAAATGTTACGAACACTCGGAGGAGATTTCATATCGTTTGTGCAAAATCTGGACTCTCTTCATGCTCTTCTGTCAATGTCGTATAAAAATATATCAGCGCCATCATTCAGGTAAGATGGAAAACACATTATCCCGTGATATCTCTAGTGCATTGCAAATATACCCTGCTAGAATGGTACAACCCTTCATACAGGAAAAGCTTGAAGATATCAAATATACCCTGCTAGAATGGTACAACCCTTCTTATAGGAAAAGCTTGAAGATATCAAATATACCCTGCTAGAATGGTACAACCCTTCATATAGGAAAAGCTTGAAGATATCAAATATACCCTGCTAGAATGGTACAACCCTTCATATAGGAAAAGCTTGAAGATATCAAATATACCCTGCTAGAATGGTACAACCCTTCGCATAGGAAAAGCTTGAGATATCAAATATACCCTGCTAGAATGGTACAACCCTTCATATAGGAAAAGCTTGTTGAAGATATAAAATATACCCTGCTAGAATGGTACAACCCTTCATACAGGAAAAGTTTGAAGATATCAAATATACCCTGCTAGAATGGTACAACCCTTCTTATAGGAAAAGCTTGAAGATATCAAATATACCCTGCTAGAATGGTACAACCCTTCTTATAGGAAAAGCTTGTTGAAGATATAAAATATACCCTGCTAGAATGGTACAACCCTTCTTATAGGAAAAGCTTGAAGATATCAAATATACCCTGCTAGAATGGTACAACCCTTAATATAGGACAAGCTTGGAGATATCAAATATACCCTGCTAGAATGGTACAACCCTTCATATAGGAAAAGCTTGAAGATATCAAATATACCCTGCTAGAATGGTACAACCCTTCATATAGGAAAAGCTTGAGATATCAAATATACCCTGCTAGAATGGTACAACCCTTCATATAGGACAAGCTTGGAGATATCAAATATACCCTGCTAGAATGGTACAACCCTTCATATAGGACAAGCTTGGAGATATCAAATATACACTGCTAGAATGGTACAACCCTTCGCATAGGAAAAGCTTGAGATATCAAATATACCCTGCTAGAATGGTACAACCCTTCATATAGGACAAGCTTGGAGATATCAAATATACCCTGCTAAAATGGTACAACCCTTCTTATAGGAAAAGCTTGGAGATATCATAATAGGTAATCAGAAGCCGTAAGCTGAGAAAAAAAACTGAAGATATATTAGCCGTAAGAAAAATAATAAATAGTGATCTACAAAACAATACACAGAAAACTAAAGATTTTACAAGCCTCGCAACAAAAACTCCAAAAAACGGGGATGATCTTAGGCGCTCCGGAAGAATAAGCTGTTCCTGCTCCACATAATCCAGGATAAATACGCATTAATCCTAAATTTATTATATATACAATGTAGGTTACACTTTGAGGTTTTTAACATAAATAGTTTGCTATTTCGCTATGAGAACGGTATTCATAGATACAAAATGTATAAGGTTCCATACCTATTTAGACTTGAACAGATACGTCATGCCTTGTATCAAGTATTTCCTAACAGATGTATAGTGCAATGCACTTCATATATATATACACCTCGCCCAAAGTTAAGGAACACCTATATCATTTTGCTAATATTTTTTGTTTTAAAATTAAATATGTTGTTTTTTTGTAACCATATTATTCTTTCATCTATTCTCAATCGACAGGTAAATTTTCACCTAGCGATTTAATTTTCTTTATGTATGAAAAACCGGTTATACTATGCAACCCATCAGATTTCGCCTTGCAAGTTTCGTGCAATTAAACGTAACCTGTTTCTCGTACTGTTGTTGTCGGTGTATGCCATTCATATTCACATTTTGATGATTCCCAGACGTAAGTTAACAGTTGAACAGAAATGACAAGTCATTGGCATGAGAAATACTGGATTGAGTCTTCGCAGAATTGCCGATCAGTTTGGGGTGTCACACAGTGTGCTATCCAGGCTTTTTAAGCGCCATAGAGAAGCAAGGACCGTTAAAGAACGTGATCGTTCTGGTAGGCCACGTAAAATATCATCCAGAGATGACAGAGCACTATCGCAATCAGCTCGTCGTCTTCCATTTTCGACTGGACGTCGATTACGCGACAACTGGGCGATTCATGGCCGTGTGAGTGTACGAACTGTTAGCCGCATACTCAATTGCGCACGTTTAAAAGCCCAAAGAGCAATCAAAAGACATTTGTTGACTAGAAGACATCGTCATGCTCGACACTAGTGGTCACGTGACCATCGTAATGGGAATTTGAGACAATGGTGTAGAGTTCATTGGTCAGACGAGAGTAGGTTCCTTCTACACCATATCGATGGCCGCATGCGGGTGTGGCGACCAAAGAATATAGCATATAGGGAACAACACATCTAAGGGACAACAGCTTTTGGTGGCGGAGGTGTCACTGTGTGGGGTTTTTTTTCTTTCGACTGCAAAATGGACCTCTAGGTTCTGAACGGTACCATGACAGGTCAAAAATATCGCGACAACATCATCCGGGATATCGTTGTGCCTCATTTTGACAATCATCGTCTTGCAACAAGACCGCTATACATGGACGATCATGCTAGACCACACAGATCACGGATCGTTAGTGATTATTTGCGTCAGGAGTCAATTGACAGTATTCCATGGCCAGCAATGTCACCGGATATGAACCCTATTGAACATTTATGGGATTATAATGGACGGAAAATCAATGATCGTGTTCCAGCATGTCAGAATATACAAACATTGCGTGATGCTTTGGTCCAGGAATGGCAAAGTATGCCCTTGAGAACTTTACGCCACCTTGTTCAAAGCATGAGACGACGTGTTGACGAACTTTTCCGGAAGCGTGGAGGTTACACGCGTTACTGACCACACTTGTATTGAAATGCAGTCTTAAAATGTTAATTTCGAGTTCTAAACATGATTTGTTGTAAACAAGCAAACAATTTTGTTACAAATATCAGATTTAGGTGAAACTTTTTTTTGAGTTTTTTACTGCCATTTTACACACATTTTCCCCCCGAGTATTATTCTTCTAAACAAGCTTAAAATGTCCAAATTTATAATTTGTACATAGAATGCATATACTTGTTTAATAAAATCGTAAACCCAGTCCATTTAATAGATGTTTTGCTTATTTTTTTTATTCCTTGAAAAAATATTATTTAAAAATAATCGGATGTTGCTTAACTTTGGGCGAGGTGTATATTTCTATCTATAGGAAATTCTCATTCTATATGTCTTTCCTATGCTTTTGATGTATCGAGAATTATTTCACATGTGCACCGTAGAAATCAGCATACATTCACATGACAAAGTGCCGACGAACAATACATCCGTGTATCCTTAATTTGATGCATTATTAGAACTGTCCATTTATAAATAGAAATATTTTTTTATTTTATAGGTGTGAAAAAGAAAGTGATGGTTCTGTTACCTTACATTACTACACTATTAGACCTGGATTGTATCCTATTGTTTTGGGTAAGCCTGTTAAACCACCTGATATATTTAATCAGACATTGTTTACGTATGCTACCTCTCAATTTTTTTTCAATCATTTAATATATTTTTGTTATTTTACCAGAGTTTTTCATTGGTGCCAATTTCTTTGATTATTTTTCTTTTCTTTTCATGTTGACATGATTCTGGTTTCAATCTTTAAGAAAGTCTGATGTCACGTGAATTGCACCAATTGTTCATACTTGTTGATCTTGGTGATTTTGGGTCATTTTTAATCAACATGACCCAGAATGTGTTTTACTGAAACATACTCGTTTAATATTTTTGACTTCTGACATTGAACGTTTAATCGACTATTATTGTACGCATTATGGTATACCAATGTCCGACTGTCCGTCCGTCCACCTGTCACTCCGTCCGTTTCACATGTCGCGCTCTAACTTAAGAACCCCTTGGCCAATTCACTTCAAATTTCACAGAGTTATTGGAATTGATGGTCTGACGGTCTGTATACTTTATGGTGAAATTTTGAATTTTCATTCCAGAGTTATGGGACTTTATTCATCAAATTGTACGTGATTTTAAGGCAATTTTTCGTATGTCGCGCTGTAAATTGAGAACCCCTTTGCCAATTCACTTCAAACTTCGCATAGTTATTGAAATTGATAGTCTTATGGTCTTTATACTTTTTGGTGAAATTTCAATTTTTCATTCCAGAGCTATGGGACTTTATTCATCAAATTATAGGCAATTTTTCGTATGTCGCGCTGTAAATTGAGAACCCCTTGGCCAATTCACTTCAAACTTCGCACAGTTATTGGAATTGATAGTATTACGGTCTGTATACTTTTTGGTGAAATTTCAATTTTTCATTCCAGAGTTATGGGACTTTATTCATCAAATTGTAGGCGATGTTTCGTATGTCGCGCTGTAAATTGAGAACCCCTTGGCCAATTCACTTCAAACTTCGCACAGTTATTGGAATTGATAGTCTTACGGTCGGTATACTTTTGGTGAAATTTAGATTTTTCATTCAAGAGTTATGAGAAAGAAAGTCTTTACATATATTGTATGAATGTTGGCGACAGGCGTATCATGCGCTCTTGGCGCAGCTGTTTATTCATCATGGTGTATCAACTTTCGTAGTTACCGTTGACATTCAATTAAAAAGCCGAATGGAGTGGGGCTTTTCTATGGAGCTGTTTGTAGAGATCTTAACATCCACGAATTTAACTGCCGCATAGATAATGTTTTGCCAGACCCACCAAATAGACATCCTAGATTTTAAAACCAAAATTGATTTCCAATCTTTTGACTATGAGCGATCCTGATGAAAGTTATTCCAGAAACGCGTTGTGCGCACCTAAATTAGAAATCTGTATTTTCATTTCACAAATAAACATTGGAGAGCACCGACGTAGCAATCAAGAATAGACAACACACGGACACAGGTAACATTATTCACAAATAAACATTGGAGAGCACCGATGTAGCAATCAAGCATAGACAACACACGGACACAGGTAACATTATTCACAAATAAACATTGGAGAGCACCGATGTAGCAATCAAGAATAGACAACACACGGACACAGGTAACATTATTCACAAATAAACATTGGAGAGCACCGATGTAGCAATCAAGAATAGACAACACACGGACACAGGTAACATTATTCACAAATAAACATTGGAGAGCACCGATGTAGCAATCAAGAATAGACAACACACGGACACATGTAACATTATTCACAAGACACAGAATGAACAGAACAACACAAAATACACAAACAATTGAAATGATGCTCCACATGTATCCCACCAATAAACCGGAGTAAACACACGTGTTAGTGAAGGGTAAGCAGTTCCTGTTTACTATAAGACACCGTGTTATTCATATTCAATTCTGGTAAAAGTCTTTTCGGTAATAGTAGAAAGAAAAAAAAGTGTTAATATTAAAAACAAAAACTATGTCACTGTCGAAACAATTACAAAATCAAACATCAAAGTCGTACAAAGAGGCAAAATCAATACACTAATACATGAACTTGCACTTTCCTATCTTGTTACCGGCACTTCAATTAAACGTGGCGGAGTTAAACTAGTTTTAAGGGTTCAAGCCCCCCCCCCTTTTTTTCTTAGTGAAATGATTCAGTCATGCAAGTGTTTTCCACATGTACGTGAAGTGCCAACTCTCACAACCGGGCGAATAACGTTTTAATAGAGAACGCTATAATATTTAGCATTATATATTATATATTTAATCTTCGGGATACAGAAGATGCCATATTTGTGTCTTCCCTAGATAAATTTGTTCAATTTCGGTTTATGTTATATATTGTTATTGTTATCTTGACATTTATAATTCCACATGTAACAATGACAATTCTATTGTTTAATCACCGTTTAAACATGAAGAAGAATTTGTTCGGTAATTTTATTATGAGTGAGTGATTTTTGTTTAACATCAATCCAGCAATTTTTCAGCTATATCATGGCGAGAACAAATTAATTTTCAATGAGATGATGATGAGGTCCGCTTTATTCTAGACCAACACGCTGAGTTGTATTCTTATAGTCCTAGCTCACTGAAACAACAGTCCGCGGGTAGACATGTCGCTCCACTCGGACACATTATTCTGATTCCGAGCCAACCAGTCTTTGTTCTTTCTCCTTAATGCTGCGTGCTTAGCGGGGAAGCAACAAATTACCAATTTTATAGTCTTTGGTTTGACCCGACCGGGGCTCGAACCCACGATCTACCGCACTGAAGGTGAGCACGCTAATCATTACGCCACCAATGCGGTCTAATGTTATAATGACATGAGGACGAAATCATCTGAGCCCATATTTTATTACTTCTGTGTGTCGTGTGTTATCCATTAGATTTGATAGTAGATAAAACACCAAGGTCGATTACTTATTAAATATAGCCTTCGGGCTTGTTACTTGAGAAAATCCGATTTGGTTTATTACATTATATATAGGTTATTTGTTACTTGTTATGACAATACGATGTTAAAATGTCTGTCAAATTCATCCTTTAGATACTATCACTATTTTATATTGTTAGATTGTTCAATAAAATGTAAATAATGTAACGTTATCTGACCACGTGTCGCTGTATATTAGGAAGTATGTGTCTTATTTTAAGTTATTTCTATATAGGAACAATTTGATAAGGTGAAATATTACTATGGTTATCAAACACACCACCTAATTAATTGTCTGAGATTATTAATAACCGATAGCAATCAAAAATGGCCAATCCAGAGACATCTGCAAAATTGGGTACACATGATACAGGACGAAGACAAACAAAACAATAAAACACAACATAATACAGACAACTAAAAAGATAAACAACACGGACCACATCAAAAAGCAGGAGTCAGTCCAGGTGCTAGCGATAATTTGTAAATAAAACTTAGAAGTATTACAATTTGACGCTTTTTTATTGCCCAAGAAAAAGTATTCTAGGTTAAACATAATATATTCAGGGGTGCATTTTTTTTAGGGATTTTGGAACATGATTCTGAATCACATAATTGTTTTGTTGCTTTTTTCATCTTAAACAGAAAAGGGTTTTTGAAACATGCGAAACATAGGCGACTCATGTTTAAAATCGAAACCGGTGCGAAAATTAGTCTGTTTTTGATACGGGTAATTCTAAAATGTTGGCGAAACTCATTGACGTTGTAGTTAGGGACTACCAATTCTACATAACTGCTACATCTATTTGCATCTTTACGTTTTTGAATATCAATGGTGTCATGCAGAATCATATCGCACAGTTTAGTCTGAAAGGTTGATGAGCTATCAGCATGGCAACCTAATCTTACAGAGTACATGTTCTGTAATTCTAAGAATGTATAAGCTGCTGCAGCTATAACATGCTTTTTGGAGGCCATCTTTTAATGTTTCATGAAACATTGTGTTATTCATTTGGTGGAAACATGTTTCTGATTTCCTGAAACATAATTTTGAAACATATCGTTTATTAAAGCAACAAATCATTATTTTGTTTTCTGGATCAATGAAATGAAACATGTTCCAGATTCACCTAAAAGAAATGCGCCCCAGGTGTACTGATACATGATTAATTGATTTTGGTTTACTTGGAAGTAGGTCAGTATATCATGAATATTAATGGAAATGCTCACAATAATTAATGGTGGGTTAAATGTTAGGACTATCGTGGGATAATGGATCGATGTTTTGATTGCAACAAAATGCTAAAAAATATTCTGAAAAAGGCATTCTTTCGTAACTTGTCACTGACCTACACTCCCAGCAAAGTCTTGTCTGCTAGAGGCAGCTTCATAGATTGATGTTTAACGTCACGTGAGCATTATTTCAGGTATATTTTTCACCGGAACCAGTTTACAAACAACAAATCCAACTAACTTGTAAAATTGTGGCGATGAAACTATCCAATGAACGTAGTAATTGTATTTATTGTTTTATTTAGTCGACTTGTTGTGTCTTGTGTATCCAATGTTGCCTGTTTCTCCATTATTGAGCGCCCCTTCGGTTTTCTCTAACGTTTATATTCTACATATCATGATTTGCGTCCCACCCTAATGACGAGTCGTAAGCCACTCGCGGGAGGGTACGTATTCCGCAGCGGAAAAAACTAGATCATATTACAGTGATCCGTGTTCCCTTCCGGAATAATCGTTACTTGAAGTTCCCGGATGTGCATGGAATTTGTCATCCTCCAGATATGAGGCACTCATTTACATCCCATTATTCGGAATTGTTTTGTTTGATTTGTCCAGCACAGCCGACGAGCAAGCCTATTAAGTACTATTTCTATACACCACCTTAATCCCACGAGGAATTTAGATTAACATTGTAAGAATAATCAAAATAAAAATAGTCTATAAAACAAAGAGGTGTCATTGTTCGAGTTCTTGATATTGGTGGAATTGTTGACCATTACTACTTATTAAGCTTTATTTTCATAATTAGATAAAGTTTCTCGACATGGCTTTGTATTTTTAGGATTAGTAAAAGCTGTCGCTAGAGATTTGTATCAACAAGCTGCCACCGTTCAATTCCTTAGCAAATCACAACACGTGATTGAAGGCGGGAAAACACAAGAACACGTTATATTCAGAGTGCAATTAGAAGACTCAACTGAACAAAAAGAATCGAAAAGTATTCGAACGTTTGAAGCTTTCAAACCCGCCGTACGGGATGGATTTCAGATCAGTGCTGATCAATTTTGTCAAGCATTTCCGTATCATATAATCTTCAACGAGCATCTTGAAATCCAACAGTGTGGCCAAATGATTCAAAAAGTATTAAACTGCAAAATGAGTGTCGGCATGGGAATGTCAGAACTATTTGATATTGTTCACCCGTTGATGAAATTCACTATTGAAAATATCCGTACATTTATTAACTCGGTTTTCATGCTTGGAGTTCGATTATTCAGCAATGGACACCGATTTATATTGAAAGGTATGATATTTATGATATAACAACATCATTTACAACAATTGAGCAAACATTACAAGGGACTGGTTAATAACATCATCATGGTAATGTAATTGTTTTGTGAAACCTTTATATGGTGTTTATTCTTCTCTGTTCCCGTTCTTTTCCCTTCTTGTATATTATTATTCAAGCGATGTATTATAAATGTTCACCAATTTTGAATAAACTTTTATGTGGTCTATCACATGACGTGGTTGATAAGTATGAAGTAATGGTATTAATAATACATACTGATTGTTTATAATGTGTACGACGATAACAGGTTACCAAATACAAACGAGAGTGTGTGTCAAATCGACGAACCGGATTTAAGTACATCAGTACAAATAAGGGGTCAACCAAAATATTGAACACGAGAGAACACGAAAATGAATTGAGAGTAAAACAGACGTGCTCCGCAGTGGGTAGGTTATACTGAAGCATATCTTGAAATCATAATCTCCAAGGTAAACTATTTTAATAATATGGTGGAATAAAGGGCTGCAACCAGACAAGCGTTTAATTTGACATACAAATAGCACATTACGGTGATCTAACAATGATCATCTGAGAGACAATGATGGTTAAATAAAATAAAAAAATAACACACTGTCGGAACAGTTGAACACTCGATAGAGGTAAAATCGATACCCCCTAACATACAAAAAGATTAAAAAAAAAAAAACCCACTTAATAGTTGAATTTAATAATGTTCACATACAAATTCGTCTCGGTTTTGCAATAATGTCACATCATTCATTAAAATCAGTCTTGTAATATTGTCTCTTTTTCTTCAGGACAAATGATCTGGTTAGAGGATATTAAACATATGATATTTATCAGTTCTCCTAGAATTTCCAGCCTCACGGAGTTGATGGAAATGAACGTCTTTCTCTCAGACATCCCTCTGTATGACGTCACAAGAGAACTCGTTCTTTTAAATCAACAGAGAATTGCAGAAATAGATGTTGCGTATGTATTTATTTTATACAAATGTTGGTCATACTTTTTCTTTGGTATATTTCACATTCATACTAATAAAAAAAAATCATTGTACGTGCAAGCCAGGCTGATCAATTTGCTCTATTGTTATTTGTAAAATGTAATAAAGAATCATGTTTTACCTAAGGATTGTCAATAATACATCTTGTAGACATTTTATTTAACAATTATATGGGTTTTTTTAACTGTGTTGTTTCCTGGTAAAAGTAAGAAAGTTAATAAAGCTACATATATATAGGAAATAAATATTTTTGTAAATTAAAACAGAACTTAACATGACATTATAATAGAACCTGTTGTACATTACATTTCTACCTTAGATTAACATGACATTATAATAGAACATGTTGTACATTACATTTCTACCTTAGATTAACATGACATTATAATAGAACATGTTGTACATTACATTTCTACCTTAGATTGATTTTAACAGACTTAATGTAGATGTGTAAAATAGTTCCTGCTTAAAATGGATTTTCATTGCATTCGAAAATTATACAATTACAGATATCAGTTAATAATTATTAAAGTACGACTAATCAAATTATTACCATAGTGGTCTGATATTCCTAATAGAAACATCCCATTATCTATTTTTAGTCCATCGGACAAAATACAAAGAGGGCATAATACGAAGATGGCATTTTCCATCATGTGACGTTGGTCGTCCGTCCGTTTATTTTCCGTCGTCGTTAACTTTTTCACATCTTAATCCTCTGCAAAATGTATCAGTCAAATGAAGTAGTTCACAGGAAAGACCCTTTAGAGGGGTGATTCCAATTTGGTCAAATGAATAACATAAAGTGTAATATGTTCTCTGCGCCATCATTATAATATATATATTTAAATATAAACAAACCAATGTCAAAGGAGTTATGGGACGCGATCCTTAGTGTCTAGGGCTCAACATGTAGTGAACATGCAAATATAAAAGCCACTAATCATCATTGAGATAAACAGATTCGACTTGTACGATGGAGGTCTTTTTTGTGTAAGGTCCAACACTTGAAGATTAACAGTTGGCCAGATTATCTTTATAATAACCCATTATGGAAATATAGTTGTAGCTAGCATCAATAACCATTGCGATATGCAGCTTCAAGTTTACAGATATTTATGTTTAAAAGTCTGTGAGGTTCAAACCGTTGTGGCACAAAGCTAGAAATAGGATGCAATGTGAAAATTGTCAAAATCTTATTCTTAAAATGCTATTGTACATATTGTAATATAAAGATTTAATTTTGTATCAGTGAATGTCCCTGGTTCTACTAAATAAAATGAATATGTAGTCATTGTTGTATTTTCAAAAGGTCTAAAAATTGTGTTCGGTTCGTGTTTACCTCCAGTTGTTCGTAGGAGGGTTCATGTCTTATTTACGTTATTTGTGTTTGTTCGGTTCGTGTTTACCTCCAGTTGTTCGTAGGAGGGTTCATGTCTTATTTACGTTATTTGTGTTTGTTCGGTTCGTGTTTACCTCCAGTTGTTCGTAGGAGGGTTCATGTCTTATTTACGTTATTTGTGTTTGTTTGGTTCGTGTTTACCTCCAGTTGTTCGTAGGAGGGTTCATGTCTTATTTACGTTATTTGTGTTTGTTTGGTTCGTGTTTACCTCCAGTTGTTCGTAGGAGGGTTCATGTCTTATTTACGTTATTTGTGTTTGTTTGGTTCGTGTTTACCTCCAGTTGTTCGTAGGAGGGTTCATGTCTTATTTACGTTATTTGTGTTTGTTTGGTTCGTGTTTACCTCCAGTTGTTCGTAGGAGGGTTCATGTCTTATTTACGTTATTTGTGTTTGTTTGGTTCGTGTTTACTTCCAGTTGTTCGTAGGAGGGTTCATGTCTTATTTACGTTATTTGTGTTTGTTTGGTTCGTGTTTACCTCCAGTTGTTCGTAGGAGGGTTCATGTCTTATTTACGTTATTTGTGTTTGTTTGGTTCGTGTTTACCTCCAGTTGTTCGTAGGAGGGTTCATGTCTTATTTACGTTATTTGTGGTGTGCAACACATATTGTGTTCTGGTTTTTTTGTTTTTCTGTGTCTTGTGTACCCTATGTTGTCAGTTTCTCTGGATTGTCCATTTTTGATAGCCACTCCTGTATTCTCTAACGTTTATTTAATCACCTTAACTTCACTGTAAGTGACAACGTCATTGCACCAAAGTATCACGTATATAATAGCATTACAGTGGGTCATATGTAATGTCGAGGAATAATTTTATATCATCTTTACAAAATTACATGTGAAGTTAATCTATTGTTAAATGTCACTACCTCAGTAACAAGTCATAATACTTTAGTATTAAAATAAATAGTTAGAAAAATATTGATTTTTAGAAGCAAATTGTTTCTTAATCATTTCTTCATTATATTACCATATTTATAAAAACATTTTATTCATGACGAAATTTGTTATGCAAAATGAACATAAAACTAATTTTGCTTTTATTTTAATATTTAATATTGAACTCTCATATCACACAATCTTAAGCGCTATAGAGAGAAGAAATTGTTTCAGTTAGAGTCGTTGTGCTATTCCTTTCTCCTTTCTCTATTATTTTTTTATATATTGCTCAACTTGTTCGTAAATATAAATGAAATATTTGCCCATGCACGTTGCACAATCAGCATTCAATCAATCAATCTATAATTTGATATTTAAATTCGATATCTACGTTTGTATTACTACCACCGGGTCGATACTTCTGCTGGTGGAATATTTATCCCCAGGTTATCATCCGTCCATTTGTCAGTGGGTTTTTTTCTACAAAGATTTTTAATTATTTGGTTTGCCATTGTTTTGAGTGAGCGTACCTAATGAAGGGAGGTTGTTACAGAAACACATTGTACGTACTAGATTAGATATCTGTGGGTTTTTTATTTCTATCACTGGGTCAATACCTCTGCTGGTGGACCCGATGGTATCAACAGCCCAATAGTAAGTGCTTTCGCACTAATAACGGCTGACAGATGTATTTATTATTGACATACATGTATACAGTTCCTGACAGATGTATTTATTATTGACATACATGTATACAGTTCCTAATTGATGTAATTTTTATAACAAACAAAAATATGGTTCTCCTTCATGCGCACTAAATTAGATATCTACGTTTTTAATATATATCCTAGAGAACTTTTTTTTACTGATTTTATGTTTTATCGGGGTATGAATAGTAAGTTATTCGACCATGTACATTATTTTAATCAGCAGAAAGTAACAATGGACTCCGATAATGATAAAGTACGTACATATAATATAAATTATTTCATTGATCTGCTTTAGATCGCAGCCAAATTCGAAAAATTGCTAAGATCAGAACTATTCATCAATTTCTTTCTTGATTATTAAATTAATTGACATTTGTTCCGCAATATGATTCCTAATGAATAAATTACCCGCTTGAAATACTTTACAAAGGAGAACATTCAATTAACAATAAATTATTGTTAAACAGTAATAAAGACACTCACCAAAGTAAATATAGATTTATTCAAAAATACCCAATGTTTATAGTGTTTGACATAACCAATTTTATTGGTATAACTGACATAGAACAACAACAATTGTACAATAGGATTTAGAAACAAGCAAATATTTTTTTTATAGTGTTTGTCTATATAATACCTCCTGTTTATAGTGTTTGTCTATAGAATAATACAGAATCAACAAATGAAAGAATTATTATTTTGCTTGTCCGATTATGAATTATAAATAAAACATTTTGACATAAAGGGTTTCTCAATAGTAAAGCTTCGTAATTTGATTTAGATTCGCGATCTTCTTTATCAAATCCATAAAATTTCTGACTGTTCTCTAATGTATAAATTGCCATCTCAGTGAAGCGTATATCAAAGTTTGTACGTACGACGCGCTTGTGGAATAACATTAAAGATATAATCAGTTAAAATAGTAAAAAAATACGAATATGTGATTATTTAATTTTAAAACATTGAAAAATAATAATTTATACAGAGCGCATTCAACTACCACTAAAATATCCATATATTAATTATAATTATTGGTAATCATTAACTTTACAAAATATCAAAGTGAGTGTTGCATGTACCCATATTTTGATCCCTTCCTATATCTGTTTTTACTATGAAAAGATTTCATTAAAGAATTGTGACGTCAAACTATAATAACAATTAACTTCTTTTAAGGAATGACAACGTTTCTGATTGCCTGTTTCTTAAATTTAATAAATATATACGTTTTAAAACTTGAACGGATTTTGAGGATTGCTAAATCTCGGTCGTGAAATGATATTATTTTGTCTATGTTGTTTTCAATGCCATATTTCATAATTATTATTCCTTTATTTAGTATATACATTTTTATTTATCCCATATGTATACATTTTTATTTATCCCATATGTATACATTTTTATTTATCCCATATGTATACATTTTACAATGTATGCAGTTATTAGAGCCATAAAGTTTTAGTGTTGATTAGAGAGAACAAATCCATATTCTGAAAACGAAAAAGAATTATGGAATTGTTTTTCTCATAACTACTATACTCTAATATATATAAGTGTTTTTCTCAGGACCTTATTTATAATTATCATTCAGACCTAATAAGTGATAAATTCCCATCGTCGCCATAGGTGTTTAAGAGTGTTCAATTAATGGAGTTACCGGTAATCGATACTATACAATTATAGCTTTTGTATGAGGTCGATACGTGGTTATATAGACCAAACTGAAGTATATCGACTGAAGACGTAGTCCGAGGTCGATATACTTCTGTTGGTCGATATAAACCACGTATCGACCTCATACAAAAGCTACAATTGTTATATTATTAATCCACATTATTGACAAATATAAAGAAAATTTAGCAGGAATTAAAAATATTTGTCCAATGCTGTAACTTTTGATTTCTGTATATATATATCACTGCAGTTTTATTATGGATTTTGTAAACACACAAAAGCACAATAACATGTAACACTATTTACTCAACAAATTTGTAATTCAAATAACAATTTTATCATTTTAACATTGAAAAAGTCTATCTTCTGATTTAACCATGTGGTCATGATTTGGGAAAATTTATGTTTATTTTTAGTAACGTGCTGTATGACTTTGGAAAATTTATGTTTATTTTTAGTAGCGTGCTGTATGACCGTGCAATCTGCTATTTTCTATATTACAAAAATTGTTGACAGTGCAACCTTTGTTTATACAGTATATCATGTGATTTGGTATCTACCAATCAAATTTTAAGAATGATATCAGATTAATAATATAACATGATATGTATTCAATACCACTGCTTTACATTCCATCTTGAACCGAGACATTTTATCGTTATCATATTATCAAAGGAAACGACATTACATTATGTCAAGAAATAAAAAGTGTACAGTAAATAAGAACAGAATCTAATAAGCAATAATCACAGTATTGTATCCAGTCATATTCTCTTCAGTTTTATGTCAATTCTATCCATTTTATTTGTATATTTAAATGATAATGCTAACTTTATAGCATTCATCATCTGCCCAATCTGGAACATAGCAGTTCCTTGACAATTTTAATAATTGATTGCAATCTTGTTCTAGATATATTGGCATGTTAACCGTTGACCGAAGTACATTTTGTATGTTTTATTCTGCATCGTTATCAGTTTTCATGACGTTCGAATCATAAGATTATAACGATTAAGCACTTCACCGATCTAAGCTCTAAAACGATATTCATGGGAACGTTGTATTATTGTTATTTATAATTTTTTTTAAATTGAAAGTTCATATACATTATATTACCACTGGACCTCCAAGGGACCAGGGGATGTAGACCTACGTTCTCCACTGCTGGGTACATACTTCGAAAGGGGCTTCCGCTGGTTGGTCGTGACAAGTATTATTGCACTCGATGAAAATGTTCGTAAAAACATTGAATTGACCAATGAATATCGTTGTAATAATCGCATTAGTAATAATAAACTTCGAACTGACCAGTTAATGCCGTTGTAACAACTGATGTTCGAAATCGACCCAATCAGTGTTAATAGCAGTTGTTGGTTCTTTTGTTATTGATCGTTGACCTGTTGAGACGAAGTAAGATAGAGCTATAGGCGACGTACTTTAAATATTAATGTTCAATGTATTGTAAAATTATTGTATTAGTTTCAAAGGCCATTTCTGTGATCAAATTTCAAAAGACCAGAAAAATATACAACCAAAGACAAAATGCACAGCACGCACTTCCACTATATATCAGAAGCAATGTTAGATGGCGGACATATCAGAAACGTCTACTGTATAAATAACTGGAGCGATGCCTGGTGTCGTATGTGTTTGAAAAGACTGTTTTTGAATGACCCCTGGAAGAATGCCTGATGCTGGATGAGTTGCAATCGTATTATTTTAATAAATATGAGGATAGATGCCTTGTTGTTATAAACCTGCTGTATCAACAACACCCGTGGAGAATGGAATTCTCATTAATCTTTTCATCATATTATTTTTTTTTTTTGCTTTGCTTTCAATCATTGGAGGTGAGAGGTTTTTCGTATTGTTTCTTTTGCTTAAAATGTTGCTCATCAGTGTTTAAACTATCCGAAATGTGGGGGGGGGGGAAGTATTTGTATGAGTTCCAGTAGACGCGGTACACTTGTCTGTTCCAGGTCCAAACCTCGTAAATGGTTCCTTAACAATATTTTGGTGTATCTCTGTCCATTTCAATAGCTTGCCGAAATAGTCATAACAACACGTGGGGGTCAATCGTCGGTCGAGTTCCCTAAGTTATCAATTATTATTTTCAATGAAGGAAATATTTCCCATTAACTCACAACAATGATGAATTAATTTCATATTGAATCTTATAATTTACACAGTTAATGAAAAAAAAATCCATATAATATATTGATATGGAGGAAACATTTCATAATTACGTAGCATTTTACAGTAAAAGATAGTATCTGCATTTTGAATGAAACTTGTTGATTGAGTAAACTGTTGCAGATGTAAGCATATTTTGAAAACTCTAAAAGAAAAGAATGCTTTGAATAGCTCTTTATGGTCTCAGCATTGTATCGGCTTAATATTGTTTATTTGATGACTAACAACACAGATTATCAAGACAAATACTTAGAAAACAAGATGAAAGTTTATATAAAAACAACAGTAATCGTTGTTCATTATTGATATGCAATATTCATTTTCATTATGTTAAATATGGTATAGTAAAGGATTTGAAAACGTCTTTCAAAGATGTATACTGGGGATTAAAACATATTTTAACCAGTTACTCATGAAATTTCAAAAATGACTTTCTTTAGTCATTCCAATGTTCTGTGTAAAACAAAATGTTTTGATACGTCGCTTGAATATGTATATTCGTTCCCTACTTTTACTGCAAATACCTACGATGGATTTTTCTATTTAATTAAGGTCGTGGAGGTTTTATTGATGAGATAAACCTGGCACAAGTTGCTAACCAACTTTATCATATACATTGTATTTCATCAATTTAATTAAAATCATATCTTGTATTGCTACCTCTTGTCTAATATATACTGCTCATAAAGATAAAGCGCAATCTCCTAATCCTCGTCCAATCAAATTTCCGCTCCACGAATCCTGGAAGTAAAACTGAACTGATTCGGCGACTATGATTTACTTTGATCACTTTGCCGGTACAGAACAAGCGTTCCCCACCAATGAGAAATGTTTTAAGCGGAAATACATACCAACATTAAATCGAATAATAGTAGCGTCTTGAGGCAAGCACAATGTCGTCGATTTAATTTAAACATATTTTCAGCATTTCAATATATGGCAGACTGAAATAGCAGTGGGAATTAAGAAATAAAATGTACATTTTACGATTTAGATGCTTAGATAATAGACAAAAACTTGCTTTGTAGCTGTCTGACATTTTTAAATGACCTAGAAATTATATTCTTTCTTGAAAGTAACACATCATCCGATTGGTCAGCTCTAATTCTATTTAAGATGTCATCTGGACGTGAGTTTTTATGGGGATTGCTCTAAGATCTTGATGCTGCGATTTATGAGAAAAAGAGGAGCAATAAAATATGTATTATTGATTATATTGATATCGCGTACACCTATACCACAGACGGGAATCCAACTCACAAACTTGAGTGATAGCCACTGATGTAAATACAATACAATACAATCGTAGCAACGACGGCCAACTCAGTCAAAATGCTCAAAACCCATCAGTAGAAATCTGTTTCCATACTACACAAAGTAAGATTATTAACTGAACATCATCACAAAGACAGTTAAAATATAATGGGATTTTGTCCATGAGTTAATTTAAATCAAGTTGAGATAACTTGAACGAATCTCTTTGGACAATACAGGATTGACAAGCAATTTTAGATAAGTAGAGACCATTCGGCATTTAAACTTAGTTCTGAGTGGGGAAATTATATGCCATTAGATTTATATAAATAATAACGGAAAGTATTTTTTTCCAAGTGACATTTATGTGATTAACTTTGAGAAATTGTAGCTTACAAATAGCTCCTGCTACTTAATTCTATAGATAAAAAATGTATCTGATCGGTAATTTCCGTCACGATATCTTCATACACTCCTTGTTAAATACAAGGAACAATTTGCCTAGACATCATTAGTGACAGTGTATCATGTGTTTTTGACTAAACCCAGTGTTTTTACAACCTCATGTCATGTCTAAATGTCGATCAATCCTATCATAAAACTTAGAAAGCACAAATTTATTGATATTTAACCATTAACGATAGAAACATGTTTCTTACTCGTTTTTTGTGCATGACCATTGTACATTGTTTATAGATATCAGCAAAAGTAGGGTTATTGCTATGTTTTGTCTATTTTACTTCAGTTTTCTGCCAGCGAACACAGAATAGTAGAACTTTTTATTATATTTATTATATCAACATTACAATTATTTGTGCTGTTTAACGAGACTTTCACATAATACAGTACGGCTCATGGCAAAGTAGAACGCAGCATTGTTAAATCTAACACAAATCATGATTTATCTGATTGGAAGGATTTTTTTTCTGTAAAATAACAACATTTGGAATGTTTTCAAAATGTTTATATAACTGTAATAAAATACTCTGCATCATACTGACACTCAGGACGAAAGATTCTTTCCATAAATAAAATGAAATAAAATACCACACTGTCGGAACTGTCGTATCAGATCGCACAGACGCTTACAATAATAATGTATAATAACATCAATATATACTATTTTATTCATCGTATTATTTCAGCTTAGCTTATTTTATGAAAAGTAATGCGAAATCACAAACCGTAAATAAAAGGAGAGACAATATCATGGCAAAATAAAAAAGGAAAAAAGGACACCATACAGATCCAAGACAAAAATGATCGTCCAACACGAACCCAACTAAAAACCCGAGGGTAAACTCGGGTGCATCGGAAGGAGGAGAATTTCCCACTCCGCTCATTGCACCCGTCATGTTACTCTTTAAGAAACTGTATTGCTGCACTCACCAGCTGAATGTCGTGGTATATATCATTGTTTAACATCTGATGATAAGTCATGAATGGGTAAAGGAGGACGAGATTGTAACTACATGTACGACAAACATCACCGTGGACTAATGTGACACAGATATACAGTTAACAAATTCATGATGACTTCAGCTTAACCACCAGTAGGAGCCCTTGGTTTGGAATCTTCTTTACTAACTCCTTCTATAGAGTAAGAACACTAATAACCCAACAATATTAATAAGTTTTTGTTTTTCAATACTTTTATCTGTATTTTTCTTCTTCTTTTTTTCTAGTAAGCAGTTGGATGAAACTACAGCAAAACTCAAAATTACATCAAAAGCGTTAGAGAATGAGCAGAGGAAAACGGAAGAATTATTGTCACAGATGTTACCGAAAAAAATTGCAGACGATCTGAAAAATGGAAGACCTGTACAAGCAGGTATTTAATAATGTCAGTCCGATACCTGGTTGAAAAATATGACTACCCTTAAAATATTCTTATTTTACTTTTCAATACCTGCTATTTCTCATCAGGATGCCGCGTCCATGATATCAATGCCTAAAATCACATACCATTGAGGTCATGGATTGTAGGTTTTTTCCTTTTAATATTTTATAAAGAAAAATTAAAGCTTAATAAAATAATATATTGAATGTATTTTAAGCATGTTCTCAAGCCCAACATACTTTCCATCTTGTCACACGAGTGGTAAAATTCATTGTATTCATATTTTCATGTTATTTGTTAGTCGTGACATTTCTCTACATTCCATAGATTAACCTTTATATTCCATAGATTAACCTTTATATTTCTGTTATATTTTGTTAGTATTGTTGGTTCTGTCCACAGTTGACCATCTTTGTGTTAGTATTACTTTGATTTATACGATCGTAATTAAAATACTTCAAAGGACTCATAGTTGATGGTGATGGTTCACGAGATATATTAGATACTGAGTTTGGTACTGTTTGACTGCTATTTTGCCTGTTTTTTCCAGTATTGTTGTAAATGCTGTTTTAATGACAACGGGAACCTTTGAACCGTAATGGAAGCGAGAGGTTGGCGTCGTAAAATCTGATTCAATCCACCATTTCTTTAGAAATGCCTGTACCAAGTCAGGACCATTGCGGTTTTCCAGTTTCCCGGTTGTTGACTGATTTTGTCTGTTTATTGATTTATGAGTTTTGCCTTTCCCTTTGTAAGATTGCTCTGTGTTCGATAATGTTGTTATTACCCTTATTATACGAGGGTTTCAGTTATCAATAGGAAATAAAAAGAGTAATGTCTTCAACTATTTATAAAAGACAACTTATCCAAGTTCGATATAACAGTTATTATTTTTTCTTTCAGAAAAGTTTGAAAACGCCACCATTTTATTCACAGATATAGTAACGTTTACAAACATAGCTTCTGCTTGTTCACCAATGGATATTGTAAACCTTCTTAACGAATTATATAACAGATTTGATCAGAAAACCAACGATTACCAAGTTTATAAGGTATGTTTTCTTAATATTTCATTACTGATTGCGTTTTGTTTATTCTCTAAGCAAAATGTTGTGCAACGCATTGTAACTTGTAGCTAAAGAGAAATATTTTAAGAATTGATCAGTGACAGAACAGAACGTCATATATCCCGATATATTCAGCTGAAGCTGGATTTAAAGATTATGGCTAATTTTCTGTCTTTAATTGGACCCATTGTTTGCTAGACAACATTTGTGTTTATTTTGGTAATACAGTATTTCGTCGACTTGTTGCGTTTCCAATGGAATCCCATTGTGCTCCCCTCTTAAGAAGCATATTCTACCTTCTTATCATTTTGTGAGTGTATGGTAGGCAGTGAATCTGTGCAGGCTTTCTATTGTTTTTATCGGTGTTGTCGGTGGAGATCCAATTATCAAAAGAAAAGGTAGGGAGCCAATTAACTGGCTTAACATAGCCATAATGTTGTGGATATCAAGATTCAATACCTGAATTTCCAAAGCCATATTCTGTGGTCTTTGCTTTGTGTTCAATGGAGTTTTGAGGTAAGAAGTGGTTGTTTGTTTTGTTGATATTGGTGGAATTCTTGACCATCACTGTTTAACCATTCTTTTCATAAATGTTTTGCCAAAACTGGCGGCTTAATGCAATTAAAAATCTGATTTGGAAATTTTACAAAGACTATTTGCCACATACAAATACAAATAAAATGGTAGAGGCGACAATTTTAGACCACAAACTGTGTAAATAAATTTGTGTATCAGTTCTGTTATTTAACTAGTATAACGTAGTTATATAAACATATTAAATAAGACATTTGAATACAAAGTTGATTGATGATTGTTTATTAATCTTTATTGACACAAGCTTATAAAATATATCCCGCAGTGAAATGTGATTATATTTTATATCAGGATTATTTTGCCAGTAATGAAGTAGGATGACTGTTTTGATATACAAGACAATCCTATCAGATTTATACCAAGATATATATTTTTTACAAGGCAGTGCATTCATTGATTGTTGTTTTTTATATTGTTGGCTTACACTCAAGTCTTATTTATATTTATTTATCTATCAGAATATTTCCAAGGCTTAGACTTCTCAATATTTGATCACAATTGTAACTTCGATAAAAACATTTTGTCATTTCAAACGTATTGTGCAACTTTAAATGGGATATTTGTTTAATTTTTTTAATTGCAAATTGTGTAAGAGGAGTTTGAAAAGACACACCAAAAGTGTAATCAGAATTCGTAAATCGAGGAAGAACAATCAACACATTGGCAAAAAGAAAAAGGACAAACAACGACCTACAAAACACAACACAGAAAACTAAAGCTAAAGTAACATGAACCCCACTAAAACCGGGGGTAAGCTCAGGTGCGAGGTAAGGGCAAGAAATTCCTGCTCCACTAGTGGCACCCGTCGTGCTTCTCTAGTTACAAACCCGGTTATAAGTCATGAATGAGGAAAGAACTGGGACATATGGTCGTAGGTATCTAACTAAGTCAATAATTATCATGTGTATGTAAGATGTCATCAGAAACCGTAAATCAAAGAAGACAAAACAAAGTTCAGTTCCTTATTATTTCGGGTTAATGCAAAACAAGAAAACTATGATCGGTGCTAGTGGTGGGAACATTCTCAGAAATCAAAAACTTAATTGCACCTATGTACATAAAAAATTAATCATTAGATAATGATTCGATAGTTTGGAAATACCTGTACTAAGTCAGGGTCATTACGGTTTTCACAGTTTTCCGGTTGTTGACTGATTTTGTCTGTTTATATACTTATGAGTTTTGACTCTCCCTTTGGAAGATTGTTCGGAGTTCGGTAATATTGTTATTACCCTTATTCATAGATGAGTGACCGATACATGTTTCGTGTGAGGCTCTGATTTAATTGAAAATAATCAGATATTGGAAAACTAAGAAAACAAAATCAACGACATACAATAATTTAAAAAAAAAATCTAATATGTTCATTGTACTACATGTAGTCATTTATATATACTGTAATGTCATTGTATGATCAACTTTGTTTTACAAGGATGATACCAGTCTATCATTGTCATACTTTAGATCGTTTCATTTTGTGTATTGCTATAAATTTGGAGACAGGGTTTTCTCTCATGCCAGATGTTGATTTCATTTCCTTCTGGTGTTTGTTGACATATTTTATATAATAAAGTCAGACAAGTTTTATTATTACATAATGATTTTCATTGATAATTCTATTGGTTTAAATCCTGTAATTTGACAATCTGTTTATTCTGATATTATTTAATTTAAAAATCATATTGACTTGGTTTCACTTTCACTCCAGCAATTTGGACAGGTGACTTCTTGTATGAAAAGTGTGATGATAACAAAAGGGTAAACAGAAACTGTAATTCAAAGACAAGCAATACAATGGCCACAAAATAAAAAGAAAAACAAAACTACCCGAGTGTTAGAACAGCTCCAAGATAAAAGACAAGCAATACAATGGCCACAAAATAAAAAGAAAAACAAAACTACCCGAGTGTTAGAACAGCTCCAAAATAAAAGACAAGCAATACAATGGCCACAAAATAAAAAGAAAAACAAAACTACCCGAGTGTTAGAACAGCTCCAAGATAAAAGACAAGCAATACAATGGCCACAAAATAAAAAGAAAAACAAAACTACCCGAGTGTTAGAACAGCTCCAAGATAAAAGACAAGCAATACAATGGCCACAAAATAAAAAGAAAAACAAAACTACCCGAGTGTTAGAACAGCTCCAAGATAAAAGACAAATAATAATCGTCAAAATACTACACAGAAAATTAACTGAGCAACACAAACCCCACTAAAAACTGGAGGTGTACTTAGGTGCTCCGGAAGTTTAAGTAGTTTCTGCCTATTATGTAATTAAACACAGTCTATGTATCGGTCAGTTTTACTTTTATAGACCTACGATGGTTTTAGGAGGACGAAAATTCATATTATATAGTGTCGGATTATTTGCATTGCAAAGGTCAGTGCACTAACAATCATCACTACTAGTAATATATTACTCCTTATGAGCTACTAACAACAACGTTAGTTTAACAAACATCACACTCTGGTCTTAAGACATTTAATATACCTCTTTATATATCAATTAAAGGTGGAGACAATTGGTGATGCTTACATGTTAGTTAGTGGTGTTCCAATAAAAACACCTTGTCATGCACAACCTATATCGGATTTTGCTATGGATATAGTTGTTGAAGCAGCAAAGGTCAAGTCACCAATTACTGGGAAACCAATACAGGTAAATAGATATAGTCGTTGAAACAAAATATGTCATTTCACCAATTACAGGGAAACCAATACAGGGAAATAGATATAGTTGTTGAAAGAACAGTGGCCAGATCACAAATTACAGGGAAGCCAATACAGGGAAATAGATATAGTTGTTGAAAGAACAGTGGCCAGATCACAAAATTACAGGGAAGCCAATACAGGGAAATATATATAGTTGTTGAAAGAACAGTGGCCAGATCACAAATTACAGGGAAACCAATACAGGGAAATAGATATAGTTGTTGAAAGAACAGTGGCCATATCACAAATTACAGGGAAGCCAATACAGGGAAATATATATAGTTGTTGAAAGAACAGTGGCCAGATCAGAAATTACAGGGAAGCCAATACAGGGAAATAGATATAGTTGTTGAAAGAACAGTGGCCATATCACAAATTACAGGGAAGCCAATACAAGTGTTGAAGCATCAAAGGTCAGAACACTAATTACCGGAATCCCAATACAGGTGAATAGATATAGTTGTTGGGGCAACAAAGGTTAAGTCACCATAGACAGGTAAATAGATAGGAGAGAAAAATTACAATGTTAACGGATATTAAACAAAATTTATCAAAATATATTAATTTATTTGATATATGTTTTTCATGTTGAATTTTAAGAAGGAAACGTTAATTGACTTTGTTAACGCAAACACTGTAGTTACGAGTCTAGACATGTTGAATATTCCTATTGGACGGATAGCCTGACCGTTTATACATTTAACAAATTTAGCTATCCAGCCTGTCTAGGCAGAAAACATTTCAATCTGAATGTTCTTATATTAACCAAATCGATAGTTTATTGTCCTATAAACTATTTTACTATTCGTGAAAAATAAACAAAATAGTAAATACTGCAGAGAACATAAACACATCCAATGTAGCCTGTGTATTCGGGTCCAATGACAACATTATAAACACTCCATTCTGGTCCAATGACAGCATTATAAACACTCCATTCTGGTCCAATGACAACATTATAAACACTCCATTCTGGTCCAATGACAACATTATAAACACTCCATTCGGGTCCAATGACAGCATTATAAACACTCCATTCGGGTCCAATGACCGCATTATAAACACTCCATTCGGGTCCAATGACAGCATTATAAACACTCCATTCGGGTCCAATGACAACATTATAAACACTCCATTCGGGTCCAATGACAGCATTATAAACACTCCATTCGGGTCCAATGACAGCATTATAAACACTCCATTTCAATCTTTTCATCCATTGGAAGTAAATGGAGTTAACATGGTTTTTTTTGTTTTTTTTACCATTTCTGATATTTTTTATAGTCAGCATTTTCACGTTTTAGATATTGAAATAATGACATACAAATATAATGATTTGACTGATTTTGTATGTCTTCAGATAAGGGTAGGAATACACAGTGGTCCTGTCGTAGCCGGTGTAGTAGGAAAAAAGATGCCACGTTACTGTTTATTTGGCGATACAGTTAATACAGCTTCAAGGATGGAAAGTCACGGTGAACCCGGGAGAATTCATATGAGTTCCAGTACAGCATTGTATGTATCACTATCCATATGTAGTTTTTTTTTTATAAACTGCACTGAAACCACTTTAATTAAGTTAATCTTTGTGGGTTTTTTTTATTTTTTGCGTTCCGATAGTGTTGCATTTTTGTTTGATTTAGGAATCGTTCCGACAGTGTGGTATTTTTGCTTGATTTAGGAATTGTTCCGACAGTGTGGTATTTTATGTTTGATTTTGGAATCGTTCCTACAGTGTGGTATTTTTGTTTGATTTAGGAATTGTTCCGACAGTGTGGTATTTTTGTTTGATTTAAGAATCGTTCCGACAGTGTGGTATTTTTGTTTGATTTAGGAATTGTTCCGACAGTGTGGTATTTTTGTTTGATTTAGGAATTGTTCTGACAGTGTGGTATTTTATGTTTGATTTAGGAATTGTTCCGACAGTGTGGTATTTTTGTTTGATTTAGGAATTGTTCTGATAGTGTGGTATTTTATGTTTGATTTTGGAATTGTTCTGACAGTGTGGTATTTTATGTTTGATTTAGGAATTGTTCCGACAGAGTGGTATTTTATGTTTTTCTATTAGATTTTGGAATTGTTCCGACAGAGTGGTATTTTATGTTTTCTATTAGATTTAGGAATTGTTCCGACAGTGTGGTATTTTATGTTTGATTTTGGAATTGTTCCGACAGTGTGGTATTTTATGTTTGATTTTGGAATTGTTCCGGCAGTGTGGTATGTTATGTTTGATTTTGGAATTGTTCTGACAGTGTGGTATTTTTGCTTGATTTAGGAATCGTTCCGACAGTGTGGTATTTTTGTTTGATTTAGGAATTGTTCTGACAGTGTGGTATTTTTTGTTTTTCATTTTATTTATATATAAAATGACCAAACTCTATCATAATAATATGTATACGATCAGATCATAGTTTTATAATCGGTTACTGACTTTGATAAATCTCAGATTTTAATCTCTCATTTATTCCTACACAATCATATTTATGTAATCATGAAAATATATATCATGAGGTACTTGCCATCACAACAAAAGGGTATGTCAGTATTTTATAAAAATGGAATAAGTCTCGTACTTATCACGTCTGAAAGGAAAGAGTTGTGATGTATTTACCAAGATTATAATCATGTTTGTTCCGGCTAAATTTCTGAATTACAGTGTTGTTTTACCATTTAATGATATTTGTCAGTTTATGAATACAAATCGATACTAATAAAACGTAGAGATCTAATTTAGTGCTACACGTTTCTGGGATGACCTTCATCATGTACGTTCATAGTCAAAGGATAGTCCTAACCCTAATTCATGTATCTACTTGTTCATTTTTTATCACGGATTCTGATTACTATCTTCAAACTCTTCTTCCTACACAACTGGTGGTGGACAATTATTAAATAGAAAATATATTCCCCATTCCACGAGAGTGTTTTCTGCCCAGTAGTCAGTGTTTCGTCTATTACATTATTTATAGCATTATAAGATACAGATATATTGAAATATTGAGACTTACAGTTCCTAAATAAAGTAATTATTATAAAAATTAAGTTTCTCCTCCCTCAGACATGGGTAACCAACAGACCATTGTGGATATTCAGTTTGTTGCCTATTGTTTTCTTACTCCCAATGCCTTGTACGATATATTTTGACTTTGAGTACACCTGGTGAGTGGTTAAGGTTTAGTGTTATGTTGATTAATTCCACTTTCAACAATATTTCAGTTATATCGTACAGTCAATTTTATTGGTGGAGGAAACTGGAGTACCCGGAGAAAACTACCGACCTGTCGCAAATCACTGATAAACTTAATAACTTATTGCTGTGTCGAGTCCTGATGTATATTATTCCAGAAACCCATCGTTCCCACTAAATAATATATATCTATCTTGGATTTTATATCTACGATTTGATGATTTCATGTTTATATAATTTTGTATAATTCATATGAACTAGCTGTGATATGTGTAGTTTTTGCAGACTTGGTACCTCAAAGAAAAGTTACAAACAACGTACATTAAAATTGTTAACCCTTCGTTGACCCTTTTCTCTTCTGTCAGGGTCTGAGTATTATTTGATTGCCAATTAATTCGTGCTGTTGTCAGTGGTGATATTGTTTACCATTACTTGTTAACATCTTTTTTCACTTATCAAAGCAAACAAATTAATAGAAAATTGAAAAACAATATATTTAATAGACAAAATTGTTCATGTAAACCTTGTTATGAAGAGTAGAATAAATATAGTTTCCAGCACTGGAGAGAGTAAACAAAGGAAAAACAAATAATACCATATCGTTCTAAAAATCTAATAGAAAAGTCGTAGAAACAGAAGTTAAATCGATACCCATAACACATACATGGCCGTCCACTTTCATGCCTTGGTACAAGCACTTTAAATAAAACAAGTGGCGGGCCCATACCTACTCTCATATAGAGAAATGATTCAGTCATACAAGTGTTTTACACTATTCATAAAACATCATTAAAGTAAATCATAATGAAAACAAGTTTTCTCCTCCGGAATCTGTACTCATTAAATATATGTAAAAGAACAGTAAGTCACATACATCTGTTGTTTGTCAACAAGTTATTTGAATGTTGAAGGACTTGCACTATCATTATATATTTATCTAGTTTGTCGTGCCAAACTGCCATACATTAAAAGCTTCACTTCATGACCGTATTGAAAAACGCTTCTATTTCCTGAACTTGTTATAGATGTCTTTTTATGTCAATAAATTCTACAACCCATACGAATGCTATTTAGATATTAAACTATTATATAAATTATTATTCAATATTCAGAACAATGGTTTGATAGAAACAAATATGATAACTACATCGTGCGTTAATGTGCTTTATACACGAATATTGACAGTCGTTAAATGGTATGACAATCGTTCTGATTAAAAATATTTTCAATTAGTTTAATGTTTTGTAATAATGTATGTCTACTTTCCATGGTTGGCGTCATACAATGAAACAGTGCATTTTAAAGGCAGACTTCGCTGTTATATATTAGTAGACAATGGTGTACGTTTGATAATATAATTTCAACCGATGAAAACAATTGAATTAGATTAAAATTAATTTCTTCTAGTTATCTTCCCATAGATCGATATGTATTTTCCCACTGTTCATAATATTATCATTCTGCACGACATGGCCGACTCGATTAGACATTATTTATTTGGTTAGTTAAATTTTATATTACTTCGAGATAAGCTTTTGTATTCTGTATTATCGATATGTCAGAATTTCTTTCTCTGCTACTGATATTTCAGAATTTCTTTCTGCGCTACTGATATTTCTGCACTGTAGCGTTTATCGGCAGATGTAAAGAGTATCTCCCAACAACAGGCTTAATTTTGCTAATTGTTGAAGACCATACTGTGACTGTGAAATGCAGAACAGCAATACAATCGCTGTTCCTTTAATTGAATTGTCTAGATGTAATGTTGAATAGTCTCTCATGTTCATTTACATACATATCTTTTATTGCTAAATGCTTTTATATAAATTGTTTAATGTTATATACACGATTAAACACACCACATCCCACTGTGCCATGGCCATTAGATAAGTATGTCCAAACTCCGTAGGGAAAGATAAAAAAAATAGTTATTAATAGCACGCACGATTACATCAATTTAACAAATACAATATTTTCTAATCATTCTTGAGAGTGGAATTTGTCATATTTTCCTGTAAAGTTTAAATGGTTCCTTCGGCCTTAACATTTCTAAAATATTCTCGCACTGAATTCGACAATGCATAAGGGGTAATTGAACATTTTGGTTTTCTATTTACTTTTTTCATTGTAGGCTTTTGACGAATGATAGTGCTGCAGATTATCATTTACGAGATAGAGGTCAAATCGAAGTGAAAGGAAAGGGCACGATGAATACATACTTCTTGATCGGAAAAGGAAGTTCAACACTACCGGAACCAGAAGACAGTCTAAATTTACTTCCGATATTCAAATCAAAATCAAGCAGTAGTCATAAGTCACAAATCAAAATTATTGATACAAATCAGAACAACAAACAAATAAAACCAAAGAGTGCAAAAAGTTCAACATGCTTGATATTGTGAATTTATTTTTATCAATTAAAGCTCTACTTTTATATTCCTGTCTGATTTCTTAAGTTAACAAATCCAATACAAAATACAACTATATAAAAATACAAGTATTTACTTGGCACAAACTATTTTGGTGGATTTAGATAAATTTTCTAGTTTGTTCTCAAATGGCTTTCTTAATTCAAAATAGCCAATACATTGCAGTGAAAAATTTTGTTCATCTTCGATTTCATTACATTACTTTTAAAAACAACGAAATCGTTTGTCTATTGAGACATGAAAATATCTTCCCGTTTCTATAGCAACAGGGTGTGTACTTAATTCTTATCTTACATAATGATGATCGATCGCCTAGATGTAATTAATGTATCAACATAAAATGCAACGCTTGCCCATAACATACACACTTTAGAAAAGAAAAAGAAATTATCATGCAAATTCTTGTCTAAGATGCTTACTTTAATATACACTTGTCTTTGCATACAAAAATACTACAAAATTATGGACAATTTTGTAAACTAACGGAATACATTCTCAAAATATGACCTAGTTTCTCGGCTACGGGATACCGTCAAACCATCTCCATTCTGAACGGAACATCCGATTATTATAAAGAACGAATCAAATATATAACTCCCCAAGTCGGATGGTAAGATATACTTTCTTATCTGGCTAATATCACACCTTTTGTTTTATGCAAAACTCCAAAATCTCCAAATAAGTAATTCTTGTTCATCTCGCCCGTTGTTGGGTCTTAGCAGGACAAAACTTTGTGGTTCTTTCAATTACTTTTGACAATAGACAATCCACAAATAGGTATACCATAGTGCCATCGTCTTGCCTATATGCTGATGTATTGTTTGGTTTGCTGTTGTAATAAATCTAGCTGCAATACTGCTTATTTGGTATAAAACAAAAGTATATTGTCTCCTTATGTTATGTATGAAGCTACAATAAACAACAATAAACTATAGTACATTATATATGAAGTTCAGGATTCAGCTTCAATAAACAACAATAAACTATAGTACATTATATATGAAGTTCAGGATTAAGATTCAGCGTTACCACAGCTCTGCTAACTGAGTTCTATGAGGATCAACACTTTACTCACATGTGGGAAATACTTGCATGACCGCATCATATCACTAATATGTGAAGTATGTGTCCATAAAACTAGATTAACCCGCCACTTTTATTGACTGTCTGTACCAGGAAAATGAGCGTCATGTATGTGTTTGGTAGAGGTATATATTTTGTCTCTGTTTTTACATTTTTCCGATTGGGTTTCAGAACTGATTTGACGGTATAGTATTTTCTGTTTACATTTTATTTCACTAGTAGTGAGTTTGATTCTACACATATACAGTGGATGACCATCTGGTAGTCGCATCCCACAAAGAGAATTCTTTGTCCTAATGCTATACATTGGATTTTATTGTGGATGGAAGAAAAAGGCTAAACCAAATGAACAATACGAAAAGGATTTGTATTGCCATCCGTCGACTTGGTGATAGCAATCCATCAAGAACGTCAACAAAGATATATGTGTGATATTATCTAATGAAGTTTTGAAAGTCTGTTTGCTGCCAGGTTGTAACGTGTAAATATGCCTTTACAACAATGCAAAACATTGAACAGGTTCTTTTGATCACTTACTTCCATTCTGTGACAGTTAGAGTCACCATCCAGAAATTCTAATACTTATGCGTTTCATTTTCCTATAGAAATGTTATTGATCAATTTTTTCCGGAAGACTTTGACAAAAAAGTAGATGATGCATCAAGTAACATTTCAGTTATAGATCAAGATGATTCTGATTTAGATTTGCTGTTCATGCTTCATAACTCATGATACCGATTTTATCATTTGTCTTAAACGTTAAGGGTATGATACCACAGCTTTTTGCAAGAATCCTGTTATATTTCCGAGTTATCTTCCCTGGTATGTATCATCATGACTTATAGTAGAATATAGTGGTTAACATTCTTTGTTATGATTGATAAATTTATACTGTAAATTTCAGCGACATTATCGTGAAGCAATATTTTTATGCAGGTTTCAGATATTCAAATAAACTATATTTTGTAGTTTATTAACTGCATTTCCTGTTGATAAAACAATTATTCATCGTGGTCGCCATCATAGCTAATTGGATCTACGACTACCTTAACCCGAATAATCCAGTCGTTATATTACGCCTTGCTACATTAACGCCTGGACGACTTTCTCGATAAAACGCGTCAACCGGAAACTTCAAATTAGAATGCATTCTGGGTATAAACTGCTGGTGACTTTTGGCGCTAAAAGAAGGAGGAGCTTAGGAAATGTTTGTAAACATAGATCATTGGTATCATTATTTACAATAATGTATTTTATGGCAGTGAGCTATTTTTCTTTAAATGTAAAGTCATATTTTGATTCAATCTCACTAAGCGCTGTGTCAATCTCCATTTCTTGTTGTTTGTAAATATTACTGGAAATTGAAAGAACCGCCTTGCGCATACTCGGCAAATGATCATCGCTGATTGGCTCTCTCTTTCAGAGAGCAGCTGACGCGTTTTTATCACGAGAGGAGTTCAAGTCCTCGAGTAGTGATAGCGGATAGAGGGCGCTGCATTATTCGAGTTACGCCTACCTATGAGTATCGCTACTATAATTATGGGTCCTACTTCCAGTCCGTCGTGAAGTCTACTAGATACTACTTAATGTGATCAAATTAGTGATTAGCAAATGGTCGGTGGTTTCCTAATCCCGATGATATAACTAAACTAAAGTTGACAGTTACGTAAAAGGGCTATCATCTCCCTCAAAAAAATTGTTTTGAATATTCTGTACTACAATAAATTGAAAGATAGTTCCTTTTTAGTTCCAATCAATGGCCTACGAGGAGCAAAATGAGCAATTACATAAAGAGGAAAAGAGTTGCTGATTGACAAAGATATCATGTGTATTTGACAAAAAAGAAGTGCATTACATACATTACTATAATTAGGTAGATACATCTGCTGGTGGACTATTGTTCCCCGATGTAATAATCAACCCAAAGCTCACTGTTTCGTCACTGACATAGTTTACAAGATACAATGTAATTATATCTAAAGTAAATCTCTCTCAGGCATAAGTAGTATCAGCCGATTTTGGCCATCCTCTTTAGGCATTTTGGCTTACTACTCTCAAAACTTTTAAAATTATTTGGCTTTCCTACCTTTCGACTTTGAGCATTCATGATGGTTATTCCAGAAATGCGTCGTGCGCACTGAAATACATATCTACGTGTTTAATTTTATATCTTTTATCCTTTACTTTTCTTTTCTTTTTTCTAATATTTTTTAATGTTTTGGCTTTCTATTCTTTTGACTTTGGGTGTACCAGATGAAGATTATTCCAGAAATGCTTCGTACACACTGATTAATATATCTACAAAACAGGACGGAAAATTGTTTATGTTCATTAACTCAAAGTTACATAAAAGAAAATAAACTAGTCATATAGATTCTAACTCATCAATTAAAATATATTATATAAAATTAAAGATTTCGGTTTTCCGGTTGTTGACTGATTTTGTCTGTTTATATACTTATGAGTTTTTACTTTCCCTTTGGAAGATTGCTCGGAGTTCGGTAATTTTGTTATTACCCATATTCAATAAAGGTGCATACCCTTTCCACATTCCCTGCATCTATCTATTCTCGCTATGATATGGCTGAAATTTAGATATATACCAAACAGCAACTACTCACTCACTTGATCAGGCGGAATAGTCTTAGTTTGTGAACAACTTTCATCGGCGATGGCTTAAATAGTTGATATTGATATTTTATGTTACAAAACAACAATTAGCTCGTTTTAAAGTCCGACCATGTGCACCATTCAATGTATGTTCATGATCAGCTTTATTTTTACTCTTACATAAACGCTAGAGAAAACCGAAGGGGCAATGGACGATTCAGCGACACATGTAACATTGGCCACAATACCCAGAACGAAGACAAACAAAATACAGAACACAGAAAACTAATAAAAAGATGAGCAATACAGACCCAGCTCGCCAAAGATAAGTAGTTCCTGTTTCTTATGATACACCCGTCGTGTTACTCATGTAGTCAAGTCTGGTAAAAGTCGTGTCGATCATAGAGGAAAGAAAACATCTACGTTCATCATCTAATACTTTTTTCTGCTCACTGAACATTTCCTTCAAGATGAACAAAACAATTATTTGTCATAGTTTGAATGGTTCAATTAGCTTTTCAACAAAAACACAATCTTGATACGAAAATAAACAGTTGTGTATACTGTATATATGTTTATATCTGTTTTGTATTTGTTATTGTATATTTATGTCTTCTCTGTACCGTTGTATATGGCTTATGAGAATAAAGATGATTGATTGAACAAAGTGGATACTGATTTGTCATTTTAGTTTTTATAATGTCATTAATAATTGACTTGATCATGTTTTACCATCAAAATTATTACATACCAATAACTGCACAATAATAAATCACAATTCTTAAACAACAAACGCCATTATTTATACACAAGTTATCCTAATACATCGAAGATTGTCTGTCATGCTGAATTGAAAAATTGCGACCTTTTGTAATTGGAACGCGTTATGGAGTAAAGATATTAAATGGGACTTCTCAAATCTAATTGTAGTTTTATTTTTTTACATATATTTGCTATTTAAGCTGTTTCTTCTCAAACTTCTATTATGGCATTATTTACAACAAATTGACCTGAGTTTTGTTTAGATGTTTGTCAATGTTGGGTCTCAAATTCCAAGGTAGTTTTTATTTCTTTATACATTGTGTCAACTTTGAATTACTTATGTCAATGTTAGTTTAAGAACCGTAATATATATATATTATTGTGGTACTAATTTGTGTTTTATAATTCATGGAAAGGAAGAAACCTTCTTTGTAACAAGAATAACACGACAGGTGTCACTAGTGGAACATGAGCTTTCACCCCTTCCGGAACACCTGTGTTAATACCCGGTTTTTAATTGTGGTCGTGTTACACGATCTTTAGTTTTCTGTGTAGTGTCTTGTAGTTGTTTGGGTTTTTTTTCTGTTGGCCATTATGTCGTGTTTTTTTTCTTTTGGCCATTATGTCGTGTTTTTTTTCTTTTGGCCATTATGTCGTGTTTTTTTCTTTTGGCCATTATGTCGTGGTTTTTTTCTTTTGGCCATTATGTCGTGTTTTTTTCTTTTGGCCATTATGTCGTGTTTTTTTCTTTTGGCCATTATGTCGTGTTTTTTTCTTTTGGCCATTATGTCGTGTTTTTTTTCTTTTGGCCATTATGTCGTGGTTTTTTTCTTTTAGCCATTATGTCGTGTCCTTCTTTTGGCCATTATGTCGTGTCCTTCTTTAATTTACGAATTTGTATCTTCAAATTCTCTTTAAATTGAGGTAATAGGTTATTGTTCAAGTCACATCAAAGGAAGGACGGGTTTTTCGTGTTGTTTTATCTTTAGCTTTCTGTGTAATGTCTTAGGTCATTGTTTGTCCTTTTTCTTGTTGCCATTGTATTGTCTGTCCTTTGATTTACCGTTTCTGATTACCCTTCGGTATCTTTCGTCGTTTATTAATAATGACTGTGATAATAATAATAATAATAATCTTAAACAGATCACGAAATATTTACATAATATAAATAAGAAATACTAAGAACAAAAAGGTAGGAAACAAGTAGTCAAATAGTTGTTTCAAATGTGGAAATTTTAATATGACAGCCTTTTTTAATCAGGATTAAGGGAAACCATTGTTCTTCTTTCGAAAAGTGAACTATTGTCTCCTCATGTTAAACATAAGCCACTCCACTGTCACAAGGATTTCTTAAGCCTTAAAAATAAGGATTATTTTAACATTTAGTTGTTAGCGGATATCATGAATCAGTATTGTACTCCAGAAACAGGTAATGACAATCTGTCTTTATTATACCCCTGTGTACATACAACTCTGAGAAAATCTTCATCAAACTAAAACTATTTCAGTGTTAATTATACTCAGACAGAAACTTTGTGTGATATAAAATCCTAATATTACTGTAGGATTGGCTGCATTTCATTACAAAAAAAAACGTTATGTAATACACTATACAAAAAAAGAAACGCATAAAGGGAATTTTAGGTATTTTAATACATGTATTTTAAATCAAAGTTTTTCAGTTACACTTTTAGATATCGACTCGGAATGTTTATTATTGAAAAATTAACAGTTCATACTTAAGAGGATAAGTAAAAAAAGGTAAGTTTATCACAGTTCAGCACACTGCCGGTCACGTTAAAGTTAGTACCGTGTATGACCACCACGCGCGGCCAACACTGCTCTGCACCTCCTCGGCATAGACTCAATCAAATTTCTCACATTGTTTCTTGGTATTGTTCGCCATTCCTGTTGCAACATTTGGCGGAGTTGATCGAGGGTCTGAGGTGCAGGTAATTGTCGCTGGCGCACACGTTTATCCAGCTGATCCCATAGGCGTTCAATGGGATTCAAGTCCGGCGATTTTGAAAGCCATGGAAGCACATTTATGTTGTTTTGCTCAAGGTAGTCCATTGTTACACACGTTGTGTATGCCCTAGCGTTGTCGTGTTGGAATAACTCCCTCTGTCGGTCAATTACGTGCGAGAGGTGAGGTTGGATAATTTCGTCTCTGCATATTACAGCCGTTAAATTGCCCGGGACATGCACTAGGTCTGCTTTGCGGTCATGCCCACATCATGACACTACCTCCACCGAAGATATCCACTTCCTGAACACAAGAGGAAGAGAAACGTTCATTCCGGTTCCTATATACACGTATTATGCCATCACGTTTCTGCAACAGAAAATGAGAATCGTCTCTGAACCAAATGCTTCGCAAGTTTCGGAATGTCCAGCCCCTTAATCTGTTGCACCAACGGACTCTTTCAGGTCCGTGTCAATACCGCTCCGCAATACGGCCTTCTGGGTCTAATGCCATGCTGTCGAAGCCGGTTGCGGACTGTTTGTGTGCTGATTCTTCGCAATCCAGGCATTCCGGCTGCAGTGGTTGATGCGGCAACAATCTTGTCCAGGGTAGCTATGCGAGGTCTTCCACTCATTTTGGGACTCTCAGGATTGGAGACGACCGATAGCGATATTTCGAGTGGCAGGGTCTAACCTTGGCATGGCAGCATATCAACTTAGTAATAAAAGTCAAGCTTTAAACTTGGTCCTTTTATACGCTTTAGTTTAACAGTTGAATTAACCACGAAATGCCCGTGAAAAACGTTACCAAATTTTCGGTGCGATACATGGGATATTCATGTTTCAGAGGCGCTGTGCACATGTGGCAGAGAGCCACATCTAATGAACAGGCATTTAAAATTTAAAACTTACCTTTAAAAAATCAATGATTAAATTGACCATTTAAATTTACCTGGTAAATCGTAGAATTTGGATTTTGAAAAATAAAAGTGGGTTATGCATTTCTTTTCTTGAACAGTATATATTTTGAAGAAAAAAAATGTACTTATATAGTATATACAATAGACTTACTCCAAGCTACAAAAAAGCCAAATTAATTACAGGAGCTAAAACCTTTGATTTCACATTTAGGTATATTGATGATGTTCTGTCAATTAATATACCACACCTTTTTTCACTAACTGGATTCCATTAATATTGCCCAAAGAACTTGAAATAAAAGAAACACCAAAAACTGATTCCTCTGTCTCATTTCTTGACATTGACCTCAAATTTGACAGCAATGGTTAACATTCTATGCAACTTTGACAAAAGAGACGACTTCAATTAAGCCATTATAAATTTCCCACGCCTTGATAGCAATATACTAACCACTCTCGTGTATGGAGTTTATATTTCATAACTTGGGGATTTATTGATTCTATATTTTAGTACCTGGGCTACATTTCGAAAAGCATACATCATGATCATCACATGTTTATTTGCACAGTAATTATTGTGCTTTTTCGTTAGCGGGAACGGTAGCTAATTGATATAACAAGTGATAATATACATATACCTCTGCTGTAATACTAACAAATAGGTATTAACAGAGAGACACTTATTGATATAACAAGTGATAATATACATATACCTCTGCTGTAATACTAACAAATAGGTATTAACAGAGAGACACTTATTGATATAACAAGTGATAATATACATATACCTCTGCTGTAGTACTAACAAATAGGTATTAACAGAGAGACACTTATTGATATAACAAGTGATAATATACATATACCTCTGCTGTAGTACTAACAAATAGGTATTAACAGAGAGACACTTATTCATGACACACCATATATTCATTGTGAGCATTAAGTAAACAAATGACTCGTTTGTCAGCTTTACAGATTTTAATGGCTTGGGATGCTTGACACCTCCAATACATATAAAGTGACATAATATAATGCGTATTCTTTGTAATAATAAATTAACTTTGTACATCTTGTATAATTAAAGAACGATATTCTGTTTAAACGTAGTACAAATCACATCTGTTAGATTACGTCGTTTTTATAATTATATTTACAACAGTACCTTTAATGTATGGTATGTCCATCATCATTGCGGACATTTCTGTATTGCCACTATTTATATATATATATATCATCTAAACATCTAAATTTGTATATGTGTTCTATCGTAATGGGGTATGTGATTTTGTTTATTTATGATTGGTAAATGGAAATGAGAGAATTGTACTTTACGAAACAGTGATAGGTGAAGTTTTCAGACTGTTTGTATCAATCAATCATTTCTACCTGATAAAAGTCAACTGCATTAAAACTTGTATTTATGTTTAGTGCGTATTTCACGAGAATACAAATACTATTATTGTTTATTTATATCTGTAATGTCGTTCGATATCTAATTGTTAATGGCTTAATTGAAGTCGTCTCTTGTCCCTTTAACTAGTTTAACCCCTTCACAAGCTGGTACATGTTTCCAAGCCAGGACCTGGAATTATAACGCCATCAGCCATGATCCCTCATTTTGTGTTTAATGATTTGAGATTAGAGATTGTTGTTTGTTTTGTTGATGTTTCTTTATTGTTTACCATTACTGTTTAAACTTTCGTTTCATAATAGATAAGTATGCGAATGAAAAGGCGATGCTGTGATGGGCCCATGAATGAATGATTCGATTGCCACATGTAAATGGGACGATAGTGGAGATGGTCGATTATCGGCCTTTGTAGGGAACCATAAACAATGACCACTCCTTACAAAATATCGTTCATTATGAGTTGCTGCAACATTACATGACATCAGAAAAATTACAATATGTTGAAAGATAGAACATGTAGCTACCATGTGATCGACATTGTACAACAGAAATATATCCTCCTCAAATAATTACAATATGTAGGACGGGGCTCTTTTGTTGTCCTAATTTACAACCAGCAACAGTTTTATCCCTCTTTTAATAAAAAAAAAAAATAGCACACTGTCAGAACAGTTTCAAAATATGATCGTAAAACATATATACAAGCTCTCTCTCTCTCTCTCTCTCTCTTTCTCTCTCTCTCTCTCTCTCTCTCTCTGTCTGTTGGCTCTTGATACAGGCACAACTGATGTGTCTAAACAAGTTATTTACCACATGTGAGTGAAATGCCGACATTAATATATAATTGAGTGAGCAGTCTTTTTAACACTAAGTCATAATCTTGAACTTTATATATAATATATTAATTCTCAGTGATCTGATCACCTTTACTATCATTTAAATGTTAGATGATGTATATCGTAATTGAGATACTACTTATTAACGTTGAATCCAAATCTAATTGGCAATATTATCTCTTGTCATCTACACACGCGATTTATTCAGAAAAAAAAAGTTTTGAAGAGTAAGATGAGACGATTATTTAACAATCCGTGACTTCATTTTGAACTATGTCCCTGTTTGATCTTAATAAAACAACTAATGCCAGATTGTTTTGACCAGAAGTCAATCTGTGTTGTTAGATATGTCTGCTGAGATGAAGAAGATATAAATTACTGTCTTTTAGAATACTTAATAAGTAGATAAATGGAGAGTAGAAGGAAGGTTGGTGCAAAATGACAATTCATTCAAATATTAATCAATGACCTTTTATTTGGGTATTCGTTAAAACAATGTATTGGATTTCTAATTAAAGATACAGTTATCAGAGAGCAGATGCTAGATGCCAACTAATTAACTATATAAAATAAGGTTAGTGTGATAATTACAAGTACCCAAAGGATAGGAGAGTACATAATGGGTCTTATTTATCACATTTGTAAGTAATTATTTGAAGCAGCGTGAATGCAGATCACTTGCATAGATGAAAAGGTAAGATTTAATAAACGGTTTCTTTTTACAAAATGATCGACTAGAATTTTAAAATATTATGTTGATTTATTGTTACTGAATATATACGTATAAATAGTGGACTAGTGGCAAAAAGGGCCAGTTGTATATTAACCATGAAGGTTTTTAGTAAAACAGTTTTACTTTTCCATTTGTTGCTATCGATGGCACCTCTGAAACACTCGAACGTTTTACCTCAGAAGCACTGGCCTCCCAGTTCTTCATCACCAAATTGGACGCCGTATTCTGCAAATGCAAATACTGGTTCTACATTCGATGTACGACAACATGCACGCTTTTATGACACAACTGGAAACGAACTCATTGATGTGACTACTGGAAACCAACACAATGATGTGACTACTGGAAACCAACACAATGCTGTCACTACTGGAAGCCAACACCACGATGTCACTACAGGAAGCGAACACAACGATGTCACTACTGGAAACCAACACATTGATGTCACTACTGGAAACCAACACATTGATGTCACTACTGGAAGCGAACACAATGATGGCACTACTGGAAACCAATACCATGATGCCATTACTGGAAGCGAACACAATGATGGCACTACTGGAAACCAATACCATCATGTCACTACTGGAAGCGAACACAATGATGGCACTACTGGAAACCAATACCATCATGTCACTACTGGAAGCGAACACAATGATGGCACTACTGGAAACCAATACCATCATGTCACTACTGGAAGCGAACACAATGATGGCACTACTAGAAACCAATACCATGATGTCATAGCTCGAAATCAACACAATGATGTCACTACTGGAAACCAGCACATTGATGTCACTACTGGAAACAAGCATTCTAACATTGACGCATTGACATATTCTACGACGACTGATGATGATATTGAAATATCTACAAAATACTCCATCACAGACAGTCATGGGAACGAACAACAAACTCATCTAACAACGGAAAGGTCACTATTTTCAACAACTGTACAAACAACAGAAGATATATGCTCACAATATGGTACTTGTCACTTTGTTTCTACGCTTAAAGTGCAGTATTGTCGTTGCGATGACCTCTGCATAATGTTCAACGATTGTTGTCTAGATATTGACTTAGTTAATACATCATCTGAGGTAATAACACCTCACTTTGAATGCCTTCCTTATTCAAGTGCAAATCCATATGATGGAATGTTTGTTGTAAATCAGTGTCCCGATAGAAACAGCAGCAGTGAAACTGATTTGCAATGCAGAGATAATGACATATTACGTGTTGGCCCTTGGATCGTAGATGATGATGGTATTATTTATCAAAACAGACATTGCGCTAAATGCAACGGAAAAAGTTCTTTCAACATGTTTTTGGTTGAAATTTGGAATGTAAGCCCACACTTTTTACAGAATAGTATAAACTACACTTCTTTGGTTAAAATGAAAACGTTGTTAGCATACCAGACTAGTCGTAAAACACCACAAACAAAAATGGTTCCTCCAAAGGGAACAACTGTAAGACATTGCCTGATGTATCAACCACCTATGGATAACACTCCGACATGTCGGAAATATTTCAGTAATCCCGTAATTTTACCTGCAGACACTCGTACACAAGCCATTTTTCGAAACCGGTTTTGTGTTCCACCTAGTGAACAAATATTGTGTCTGGGACCTTATATGGAGTATTTGGACTATGATGACCAATTGTTCAACCTTTTTCCGCTTTCTGTGATGTTTAGATTTAAACAAAGTGATCAGTCATGCGCAACACAGGTAACCTATTTGCTTACTATTTAACACTATCACCTTAAGAATGACCATAAACGCTATGAGTCTTTCCACACGATTCAGGACCACTTGTCCAATGGTTTATAACATTTTGTTTAATTGGTGATCTATTATTAATTTTTATTTTCAACCAATTCTCGTTTTTATTCCAGCTATATCTTGTAGCTACCACAAAAAAGGAGGATTTCCAGTATAAACTATATCATCCATAATTAATGAAGTCTTAGACCTGCACCTGTCAATATTACCAAAATATGCGGAACTCATTTGTTTAAATATCGTTCCTTGACAACAATCGATCCTCGTGGGGACATATATACCATTATATACGATTACATTTATCAGACACTTGCGGTAAATCGGCTGTGTTATCTGTGTACTCTTGTGCCTTCTACCAATAGCCAATATATATATGAAGTTGTAGAAAGTCGGGTTAAGCGTTCATAGTTTAATCCTAGCCCTACTACTTGGGAGAAATAAAATGAAAACCTAAAATACCACTCTGTCGGAACAATTCCAAAATCAAACATAAAATACCACACTGTCGAACAATTCCAAAATCAAACATAAAATACCACACTGTCGAAACAGTTCCTAAATCAAACAAAAATACCACACTATCGGAACGATTCCTAAATCAAACAAAAATACCACACTGTCGGAATGATTCCTAAATCAAACATAAAATACCACACTGTCGGAACAATTCCTAAATCAAACATAAAATACCACACTATCGGAACGATTCCTAAATCAAACATAAAATACCACACTGTCGGAACAATTCCTAAATCAAACATAAAATACCACACTGTCGGAATGATTCCTAAATCAAACATAAAATACCACACTGTCGGAACAGTTCCTAAATCAAACATAAAATACCACACTGTCGGAATGATTCCTAAATCAAACATAAAATACCACACTGTCGGAACAATTCCAAAATCTAATTTCAAAATCAATACCCTTAACATCCATATACATGACTACTCATTGTCATGGCTTTATACAGCCACTTAGAGTGTTTAAAATC
>MJUT01045183.1:155617-172656 GCA_002080005.1 Gigantidas platifrons | reverse complement strand
ACAGCCACTTAGAGTGTTTAAAATCGATACCCTTAACATCCATATACATGACCACTCATTGTTCTGGCTTTGTACAGCCACTTAGTGTGTTTTACCTTGATCATGAATTTTATCGAAAGTTAAGGATATACATTTATAATTGGATGATTTTAATATTTAGATTTGTGTGAATGACTATAATGATACGATCTTTAAGAAAATATATGCTATGAGATGTTACAGCGTAAAGATTTGTCTGAAAACTACACTAACAACCACTACTTTTCTCAGCAGGCTCGTGGATTAAGTCTGCAAACTACTGTTTTTCTCAACCTGTCCGTAGATAATGTCTGAAAAATCTTTTAAAAAAATGTATGATATGAGATGTTATAGCGTAAAGATTGTGTCTGAAAACTACACTAACAACCACTACTTTTCTCAACAGGTCAATGGGTTAAATCTGAAAAACTACTACTTTTTCTCAACAGATCAGTTGAGAAGTTGTCTAACAAACCTAACTATTATTTTCCTCAACAGGTGGGTGGATTTTGACAAGAAAAAAAATAACTACTATTTTCCTCAACAGGTGGTAGGATTTTGACAAGAACAAAACTAACTACTATTTTCCTCAACAGGTGGGTGGATTTTGACAAGAAAAAACTAACTACTATTTTCCTCAACAAGTGGGTGGATTTTGACAACGAAAAAATTTAACTACTCTTTTCCTCAACAGGTGGGTGGATTTTGACAAGAAAAAAATCTAACTACTATTTTCCTCAACAAGAGGGTGAAATTTGGCAAGAAAAAAATAACTACTATTTTCCTCAACAGTTTGGTGAAATTTGACAAGAAAAAAACTAACTACTAATTTCCTCAACAGGTGAATGGATTTTGACAAGCAAAAAAAATTACTATTTTCCTCAACAGGTGGGTGGATTTTGACAAGAAAAAAACTAACAACTGTTTTCCTCAACAGGTGGGTGGATTTTGACAAGAAAAAAACTAATTACTATTGTTCTCAACAGGTGGGTGGATTTTGACAAGAAAAAAATAGCTACTATTTTCCTCAACAAGTGGGTGGATATTGACAAGAAAAAAATTAACTACTATTTTCCTCAACAGGTGAGTGGATTTTGACAAGAAAAAAACTAACTACTATTTTCCTCAACAGGTGGGTGGATTTTGACAAGAAAAAAATCTAACTACTATTTTCCTCAACAAGAGGGTGAAATTTGGCAAGAAAAAAATAACTACTATTTTCCCCAACAGTTTGGTGAAATTTGATAAGAAAAAAACTAACTACTAATTCCCTCAACAGGTGAATGGATTTTGACAAGCAAAAAAAATAACTACTATTTTCCTCAACAGGTGGGTGGATTTTGACAAGAAAAAACTAACTACTATTTTCCTCAACAAGTGGGTGGATTTTGACAAGAAAAAATTTAACTACTCTTTTCCTCAACAGGTGGGTGGATTTTGACAAGAAAAAAATCTATCTACTATTTTCCTCAACAAGAGGGTGAAATTTAGCAAGAAAAAAATAACTACTATTTTCCCCAACAGTTTGGTGAAATTTGATAAGAAAAAAACTAACTACTAATTTTCTCAACAGGTGAATGGATTTTGACAAGCAAAAAAAATAACTACTATTTTCCTCAACAGGTGGGTGGATTTTGACAAGAAAAAAACTAATTACCATTGTCCTCAACAGGTGGGTGGATTTTGACAAGAAAAAATTAACTACTATTTTCCTCAACAGGTGGGTGGATTTTTACAAGAAAAAAACTAACTACTATTTTCCTCAACAGGTGGGTGGATTTTGACAAGAAAAAACTAACTACTATTTTCCTCAACAAGTGGGTGGATTTTGACAACGAAAAAATGTAACTACTCTTTTCCTCAACAGGTGGGTGGATTTTGACAAGAAAAAAATCTATCTACTATTTTCCTCAACAAGAGGGTGAAATTTGGCAAGAAAAAAATAACTACTATTTTCCTCAACAGTTTGGTGAAATTTGACAAGAAAAAAACTAACTACTATTTTCCTCAACAGGTGAATGGATTTTGACAAGCAAAAAAACCTAACTACTATTTTCCTCAACAGGTGGGTGGATTTTGACAAGAAAAAAACTAACAACTGTTTTCCTCAACAAGTGGGTGGATTTTGACAAGAAAATATCTAACTACTATTTTCCTCAACAAGTGGGTGGATTTTGACAACGAAAAAATGTAACTACTCTTTTCCTCAACAGGTGGGTGGATTTTGACAAGAAAAAAATCTATGTACTATTTTCCTCAACAAGAGGGTGAAATTTGGCAAGAAAAAAATAACTACTATTTTCCTCAACAGTTTGGTGAAATTTGACAAGAAAAAAACTAACTACTAATTTCCTCAACAGGTGAATGGATTTTGACAAGCAAAAAAACCTAACTACTATTTTCCTCAACAGGTGGGTGGATTTTGACAAGAAAAAAACTAACAACTATTTTCCTCAACAGGTGGGTGGATTTTGACAAGAAAAAAACTAACTACCATTGTCCTCAACAGGTGGGTGGATTTTGACAAGAAAAAAACCTAACTACTATTTTCCTCAACAGGTGGGTGGATTTTGACAAGAAAAAATCTAACTACTATTTTCCTCAACAGGTGGGTGGATATTGACAAGAAAAAATTAACTACTATTTTCCTCAACAGGTGGGTGGATTTTGACAAGAAAAAAACTAACTACTATTTTCCTCAGCAGGTGGGTGGATTTTTAAAAGAAAAAAAAACCTAACTACTATTTTCCTCAACAGGTGGGTGGATTTTGATAAGAAAATAAACTAACTACTATTTTCCTCAACAGGTGGGTGGATTTTGACAAGAAAAAAACTAACTACTATTTTCCTCAACAAGAGGGTGAAATTTAGCAAGAAAAAAATAACTACTATTTTCCCCAACAGTTTGGTGAAATTTGATAAGAAAAAAAATAACTACTAATTTCCTCAACAGGTGAATGGATTTTGACAAGCGAAAAAAATAACTACTATTTTCCTCAACAGGTGGGTGGATTTTGACAAGAAAAATACTAACTACTATTTTCCTCAACAGGTGGGTGGATTTTGACAAGAAAAAACTAACTACTATTTTCCTCAACAAGTGGGTGGATTTTGACAAGAAAAAAACTAACTACTATTTTCCTCAACAGGTGGGTGGATTTTGACAAGAAAACAATTAACTACCTTTTTCCTCAACAGGTGGGTGGATTTTGACAAGAAAACAACTAACTACTATTTTCCTCAGCAGGTGGGTGGATTTTGTCTGGAGAAAGACATGTACAAACACTTTCCCATCAGACTTTATTTTATGCTGGTGTCATCGGTTTTAATGGCTAAAAGACAAACACTACAAGTACTATTGGCTTTCGTATGGAGTTTGACAGAAGATGTTACATTGGTGGAATTCACGGTGACTAACACTAAGGAATTTGAAAATACATCATACAGCAGTGATATTGAGATGCTGATGTCTATTGACAAAGAGATGGATGGAAACGATATGCTAAACTACGAGAAAAACATGAAGATGTATAAATGGCGGAACCGTATCAGCCTTTCAGTAGGACAGATAATCGAAGTATACACAATTAACATAGATATGACTTACACTACGATTGGTACGTGGAAGTATTACAATGGCGAAGATTCCAAATCTGACTTGATTAAGACAAATACAAGTATTCAGAAAGACAAAAACCATCACACGTTTTGTGGGATGAATGCAATGAAATGTGAGCTAAGTGATTTATCAGAAACTTCCGTTCTAGTTATTAATAGTATTGAATGCTTGGATCCGATCTTTGACAAAACGTCACCAGAATTTGTGGGCAACATAAAGACCATCATAACATATGCTGGACTAGGTATATCAGTCCTTGCACTGGTGTGTTCCATTATAATGTACAGAATTACTGAAATGCATGAGTCTATTCCCGGCGGAAACGTAGAAAACTTATCAATTTCCTTGCTGATGTCAAACGTTATGTTTGTGGTAGGTATCGGTAATAATGATAATCATATCATATGCTATGTCACTGGTGTTGCACTGCATTATCTTTGGCTTTCTGTATTTTCATTCAAGTCAATAGCACTGATACATATGTGTCACAACCTCAGTCAAATGTTCACTAACATGGCACATGAAACTCGTGTCAAGGTTTCCAAGAGAAAGCATCTTACTATCCTCGGACTTGTGTTGCCATTAGTCTTTGTTGCTCCATCTCTTCTATTAAATTATTGGAACGTTTCGGGATTTACCCTCAATTATGGTGGACATGTTTGTTTTCCAACAGATTACCCTGCAAACTTAGTATTTGTTTCAGCTCCTATTGGTTTATCAGTTGTGATCAACATATCGTGCTTTATCTGTATTGCAGGTATCATCACAAAACGATCTCTCGAGTCTGGTCATATCAGGAAATCAAGTTCGTTTCAGCATGTTTCTGTATTTGCTCGTATAAGTGCTGTAACGGGGATATTCTGGATAACTGGTGTCGTTGGAACACTTTATCAAACACAAATCATAGAATATATTTTTATAGTATGCTGTAGTTTGCAAGGTTTCTTCATTGCTTTGGCCAATCTGACAACCAAACGTGTCGTGCGCAAAATAAGAGAACGTTTTTGAGATTTTATTTATCTTAAACTTATCTTTAAACGAACATTTCATACAACTAAATGAATGTGAAAGAGGTGATTTGTTTTTTTTTTATCAGCGTTGATTTTGACCAAGTTAAGCAAAAATATTTTAACCTTTTATAAATGGAATTTTTTTTTCAAATTCCTATTCACAAATCTTGAGACAAATCCGATCCATGTAATTATTGAGGAATCTCACTCACATATTCAATGTCAATACATTTGTAGTTTTCAGAAATTTGTTTAATGTAATGGTTAGAGTCCGATACAAGATCTGGTACAACTACAGAGTATACATTTTAGTATTTTGCTGTTTTTCTGCTAAGCATGAAGCAGTATGGAGTAGGCACAGTGAATATTCGGGTTTAGTAGTTGTGTGTCCTCGTGTAGCCACATTTATATCTGCGGATCGTTGTTTCAGTAAGGTAGCATATTGGTCTAGAACAAAGCCATTTTAAAAATCTTGTTTTCATTATGATATAATAACAACTTACCAATTTAAATATGATCATTTGTCCTGCAATTGGCTTAATTTTTGTCATAATAAGTGGGTTCAACTTATAATGTCACTGTCATAATAACTCTTTTCACATTAGCCTAATAAAGCTACCAAACCACGCCCCTTACCGGTACTACTTTTTGTGTTTCTGTTGTCAGTGTAAGCATAAACAATATACGTGAATGTCGTAATGTTTTTATTCTGTAATTGTGTGATTTTGAGTACTTATAAAGGGGGTCAAATAAACTTCAGTGTTATTTAGACATGGACCTAATAAAGTATATCTGGTACCTGATTCACGTAGAGCGACAGGAAGAAACGGTAACGTATAAGTACTGACGTCACAGATGAATTCATTGAAAACTATTAGAACGACGCTTGTTTCGGCTATTTTCAGTCTGTGAAATATAAAATTAATACGCTTGTTTCGAATCATTTCCATTCCGTCAAAAAAAAAATATTTTCGTCTGCCAAACCACCTGATTTTGATGGAATGTTATCAATCGTAACTACTCGGCCATTCTCGCTACCCTGCAAATAACCTCGTACGTAGATAGTAGAAATCCTTCTTAAATTGTTTGCCGGTGTCATACACTAAACCTTCCCCGATAGTAGATTACCCCCCACCCCCGGAAGATTTACTATATAGTAAACCTTCCCCCATGGGGGAACGTTTACTATATATTATTTATTCCGCATAGTAAACCTTCCTACCTACTCAAATACTGCAAAATGGCTCCGTACATTCTTTTTTTCACCTTTTAATCATAACCGGATATAATTAATGGTATATAACAATTAAAATCAAAACGATTAAGGTGCTAAACTCCGAATCAATAGTAATTATCCGGGTTAAGGGGGAACATTTACTATATAGCAAAATATCCAGGGGGGATGATTGCCTATAGATGGGGGAATGTTTGCTATATAGTAAATTTTCCCCCGGGGAATATTTACTATATAGTAAAATATCCGGGGGGAAGGTTTACTATATAGCAAATATTCCGACGGGAATGTTTACTATATAGTAAACATTCCGGGGGAAGGTTTGCTATGCGGAAGGTTTACTATACGACACCGGAAGTTAATTATATAGAAGCCGCACAAAAATATAGTCCACGAAAATCCAATATGGAAGACATACTAAGCAAAATCTAATCATGCAAAACTAATTAAAACTTTAACTTTTATCCATGAAAATAATTGAAATATAGAAAAGTGTTTAATATATAACTTAAAATCAAACTTCCATGTAACTGACATGTGAAAAGTAGTGCGATTTATGCGCCTAATGCATACGAGGTTATTTGCAGGGTAGCGAGAATGACCGAGTAGTTGCAATTGGGAATGTTATGCACTGGACTTCCGGTGTCAATGTACACAACGAAAACTCCAATCAATAAGTGGCGTTTTAACGTTACTCAACTGAATGTTGTTGTTGTTTTTTTTTGCATTTTCTGTAAAAGACAGATATCAATTAAATTATTTTATTTGTATCAAAGACTTCAATGCACAGACAATTACTTCTTTAAAATTAAATGTTTGTTATTTCTATACTGATTTACTGCTGTCAGCATCATGAAAGGAAAACGACCTATCTTGATATAGTTCTGTTATCAGACAGACAGTGGGGTACCGAACACCATTATTCACTCAGCCGTTTTCTTGGCGTCTCCATATTATTACAATTATTTATAATCTACCGCATCTACGACTATGATATGTTGACGTTGTCACAGTAATAGCGAAAACACCGGAAGTAGTCTGTCTAACATTTCAGACGTCAAGACACGAAAAGACGGGAAATGATCGGAATTGACATGATTCGAAACAAGCGTATTGACACTCGCTGCGAAACAGGCTTGAAAAGATCGCCAAAGGCTCGCTTATCTACTTGTTTAAAAAGCTCGTACAACTAAATTTGATATTTTCCGACAATGTAAAAAGTATATTGTATATTAGGCTTCATTTTTATTCACAAGTAATAAATATTGTTTGTTCCGTAAATACGACGTTGATTAATAATGACTTATTTCATTTGGTGAGTGTGTATTGTTAATTGTAACATTAATACACATTTTTCCTTTGATGTTTTTATATAGTTATCAACTTAAAAATAGTGAACTTTTACAAACCATGGTCTAACATGAAGATCTTGATGTTATTCTATGATTTTGACATCACATGAAAATAATAGTAAAGTTTTTATGGAAGTGGGAGAAACTTAAGTCATGGTTTAATATAAAGATCTACATGTTATTCCATGGTTAACGCGAACCTCAACGAAAGCACCCAATATTGATTTCTGTTACAAACAATATATACCATGGATCTTACTCATGAACTTATCTAAACCAACTCATCCTTCGGATTTGTTGGTTTAAATAAGTTACTTCGTAAGATCCATGGTATATATCGTCGATGATTCTAAGTTCATTATGATTGTAAGTTCGTGACATTCGGTGTTTTCCCTTTTGCTCGTGACGTCATGAATAAATATTTGCCTTCTGCAACGTGCAAAGTAACGCTGACGTTTCCCAAAGCATATGCCACTTTTGGATGAAAATGGAACAGAAACATGTAAGTTATTGCAGCTTTTTAAAAAAAAATGGTGAAAAATGGCTGATTTCATTATTACTTTTTCTTTCTTAACTAGATGTTCGAAGAATTCATTGGGAATTCCCTTCAGTCGGTCTGTTGACATTCCAAATGATGAGTCACCATCTGCTTGAAGGTCACATGACGACATTTTTCTTTGTAAGGCCAAAGGAATTACTTTTTTTGCTTTTTTTTGTTGATATGTTTCTTAGCTATAAAACGTTATTTTCATGAGTGATTTTTCAATGAAATAACAAGTAAAAATTATAAAAAATATAATTTAAAACCATTATATAAAAATTTCTATGTTGATATCCCTTAGCCTTACTAAATTATCATACAAAAATTTTACTGTTTGCTTACCAATTAGAGGTGACTTTAAGTTCGCTTTTACGTGAAAAGATGGATTATTCACAATGGACATTCTTATTTGTGCACGTAAGTGCAATTTTATTTCTTTCTTAATATTATAATCCTTGTTTTCATCGTACTGTAATACGCAATTGCCGAAAATAAAAATACAATATGAGTGGCCTCATCTATTGTCAGATTGTTTGCGCATGTGTGCATATTAAGGCCGTACATCAGGGTCACGAACTTACAAGCATGGCCGCTTTCATTTCAGAAATGGGTCACGTTACGGATACAGATGCTGGTCCTATTCTTTTCCGAGTTATTTAAAAATTAAGGGTATACAAATATTTGCAAATATCTATAGAATGTTAACAAACAGTCAAATTAACAGTATACAAAACTTTTCCTTGCTAAACAGCTTAGGGTAACGAACTTACGATCATCGAGGATATATAATACATAATGACCATATCACAGATGTAAGCATTACTACACATACCGACATCCATTGGGTTTGGGTTTTTTTGGGGGTTTTTTTTACTATTTTTTCTTTAATGGAATAAGATTATTATATATAATATTGGTGTACTTATCTATAACCCTAACCTCAAATATAGGTAACCTTGGCCGATTATGGCTCTCCTGATTAGACCCTGTGCTTCACTTGCTCCCAAAGACATGTAAATTATTTGGGTTTCCAATCTTTTTGACTTTTAGCGTACCTGATGACGGTTATTCCAGAATCGAGCCGTGGGGACTAAATTAGATATCTACTTTACTTATCTATTTTTAATCAAAAAAGTGGGAACTAACATAGAACAACATTAAAAACAAAGCAAGGTTTTAAAAAAATACTATCTCGTAATCAGAAGCCATAATTGGAAGAAGGTCACACAATACAATGACCAAAAGATAAAGGATAAAACAGACACATGGTCGACATAATACTACACAAAAAACTAAACGACACGAACCCCGCTAAAAGGGAATTAACACCGGAAGGGTAAGTTCCTTTTCCACTAGTGGCATCCGTCGTTTTGTTACTGTTTGAAATCCAATAATAAGTCATGAATGAGGAAAGGACGGTTTGTGATTACATCAAACGGAACATATAGAACATATAGAATAGAATAGAATAGAATAGAATAGAATATTTTTATTAATCCAATTAAGGACCCTTGCGGGTTTATAATTTCATACAATGATTACAATGATTAGAATACATAATACAAATTAAATTGATGAATTATAATAACGATTTACTAGGAGGGAAGCAGGCACCCAAGGGAGATAAGAAAAAAATATAAAAACAGCAACCGTTATATATCTTATGGATTATTCCCCTTCGTTCAAGATTAGAGACTTAAGGAAATGTAGGAGGCTGATTCCCTCCTAGGAATGTAGAACTAGCAAATATGTATATAAAATACAATAATAATAATAATAATTAATGCAAGGACTATGGTCATTTATGATAAAGATATTCCGAAACGTTTTCCAAAGTCACGGTGGCGACCGTAAAACATTCGAAGAGCAACCCTTTATCAAGGAAATTATGATAGGAACCACAAGCTATGGAATATCGTGCAGAATTTGTTTTTCAGAAAAAAAGCATATCCCACATTTTAAAAAGTTAAATGGTATATTTAAGGATTGATCGCAATTTTTGTTCGATTCATGAAGAAATAACCTCAATCACGTTGTACACACCGTGTAACAAGGGTGTGTACAACCTGATTGAGGTTATTTCGAATGAACAGAACAAATAATTTCGATGCGTCACTTGTTTTCCAATCCCACCTGCTTTTTGCTATCTTGTCATTTGTGTTTGACTTTCTTTCAAATAAAATATAGTTTACACTAAATAATTTCGATCAATCCTTATATATATATTCAAATTTTTTTTTCTATGATATTGAAAAATATATTAATTTTTTTCAAAATAAGGCAAATAATCGGAAATAAATTTAAATAACCCCAAAGGTGTCTCATTTAAAGAAAATCACCTGGTGACAACGGCACTCGACGCCTTGAGAACGAGGTCTAATTTTCGATTCCGTACATTGACAAATAACCTTTTCAAACCAATCAAAACACGTATAAAATGACATATGACTCTAAAATTTATAGTAAACTGGATTGCTAAAATCCGTCTGAGGTTAAGATTAATTGTTGACTGCAAAAAATAATAGCAATACATTTTTATTAGAAAAACATGAGGTAAACACTTGAAAATAATATTTATTGTTATTACTTAATCCAAAAGGTTGTTAACACGTGAAAATCGATTAAACTTTTGGTTGTTACATAACTATTGTATTGTATAATATATTTGTGGTACTATGTTTATGTTTATCGTATAAATGTTGTATGTCACAAACTTATGTTATAATGTCTATAATGTTATTATTATTAAATTTGGAAATTGAATTTATGACTTATCGCTGGTTTTAACAAGAGTAACACGATGGGTATCATATGTGGAGCAGGAACTGTCTACCCTTTCGGAACACCTCAGTTCACCCCGGTGTTTGGTTGGGTTTGTGTTGCTCGATCTTTAGTTTTTTGTGTAATGTTTTGTGGATCATTGTTTGTACTTTTTTTCTGGCCATTGTATTGTCTGCTGTTCGATTTACTGCTTCCTGATCACCCCTTTGGTATCTTTAAACTTTTCATAATTTCGCTGATTAGAAATACAGCTCTGGATGTTTTACATCATATTTCAATGTTATATGACAGTCAGTCTTATTGGCAAGGTTGTGTCGAGTACACTTCACCATGGACACCAGTTACATAGTCAGATGTAACCACAGTACCACACAATCGTTGTTTTCTTCAATGGATCATATTTGATATTCAAAAATAAAAGTAACATTTAAGTCAAATTACGTCTTACACAAGAAGTGGAGTAAATTTCAACCTACCCAGAATAGCTGTAGATTGTTTAAGAATTATGATTTTTTTATGTGTAACGCTTCTTTCAATGATATTTCAGTGTATCATTGGATTCAATATTTTTTGGTTGAGGAAAGCAGAGTGCCTGGATGATAGCTATCGTAAGTTTCTGTCTAACACAATAGGGTGTATCGAGTACACTTCACCACTGGTTGGTCTGTTTATGGCTATGGAGTTTAATGCAACTTTCAACAACATTTCAGTTATATCGTGGCGGTCGGTTTTATTGGTGGACACCGGAATATCTGGAGAAAACCACCGACCTGCTTCAAGTCACCGACAAACTTTATCAAATAATATTGTATCGAGTACATCTCTTCTGGGTGGAGTTCGAACTCACAACGTTAATGGTGATGGACACTGATTGCATATGTAGTTGCAAATCCAATTACCATACGATCACGACCACGAGGCTTGCTCCACGGGATGGAGTCGAACGTTGAAACGTCCATGGTAATATACATAATGTAAATCACGATCTACTATATACTCTTTGAATATGTTCATATTACAGTATAGAAAATCAAATAAAACATTACAGGAAGTTGTAAACAGCTTTAATCCGGCGGAGAAATACTCACTATGTTACAACAGCGGTACATAAAATATGTAGAGATGAAATATGTACAATACACAATACCCAGCTCATAACAAGCCGTCAAGACGTCCGGGAACAATACATTTATAAAACAATGGTGTCACAACTGGCAGAAGGAACAAACAAATACTTGAATCTTATATCAATATATCAATATGTACAAATAGCCTGAAATATGTTACTCTTTCAAACCAATTTATTGTTTATAATCAAAATGTCTGATATTCATTACTTGCGTCGTAAATAAAAAGCAAACAGAGTGACATTGATGTCTAGAGAAAACGCCTTTACAGTAATAAATAAATCTAAAAATGCTATATTCATTTTTATTGACGACAGACAAATTCAAGCTTTCTAACAATACATGATAATTCATAGAACAATCATAGATGTTCTTGCTTCCAGTTTAGTTGGAGAGTGTACATGGTTCGGTCACCGTTATTCAGTTTTTTTTAAATTGTTTCAAGCCTATTGTTGCTAGTTGACATGGGTACATCATAAAGACATCTTGTGAATTCATGATTTTTAGACATTTTATAAGTAGGTAGGTTTCTAGTCGTAACAAATGAATTAAACCATTTATATCATTTCCTATAAGACTTTATATTAATAATTCATTAATTTGTATAATAATTTATTAATAACGTAATACCAAGAGATACTTGTTATTGAACGTGTAACGTGATGGGTTCACTGAGATCTTAATGGCGAGCTGTTCTCCACAATAGCTGCTACTCTTTCACTAACGAGGTGTACTTCGGAAATTGTATCTGTGGTTTTCAGAAAACCATTTGGCATCAACTTGCATATTATTTTGGATTTATCTCCAGAAATGATAAAAAAAAAATCTAAACAATTCTTCCTTTTTCTTATGAAGATATTAGTCAATAATACGAACGAAGGGACATAACGAGAACAAGTTTAGAGAATAAATAAATGAGAAACTAACAGCTGGTATTGTCATAGATAATCACATCTGTGTTGATTACTTTGTAACGGTAAGAAATTATAATTTCCTTATGTTCAACGATTTGCTAATTTCTATTTTGTATCCATAAGCATTTTTTACATTAATTTATTTAGAATACAAGAACATGTATAAAAACGTGTTAAATATTAAACATTAGTCTTTAATTAGAGAAATCTTTAAGTCCTATTTTGCCGCACGTCTTGTTTATGTTATTTGTATTTGTTTGTGTATAGTGGTGTCCAACACATATTCTGTTGTGTTTTTTATTTGTTTTTCTTCGTCTTGTGTACCCTATGTTGTCAGTTTTTTCTGGATTTTGTCCATTTTTAATTACCCCTTCGGTATTCTCTAACGTTAATTTATCAATGGAATGTGGTCACTATCATTTAAGTATTATCTTGAGTTGTGAAGACATGTGACTTTATACTGTTCAGATTAAAATCATGGCAATGAAAATGAAGTATTAGATATGTATAATACTATGTACAAGTGCCGCTAGTGAAGCAAGAACTGCCTACCCTTCTGGAGCACCTGACTTCACTCCCGGGTTTCAGTGGGATTCATGTTTTAATGTCGTACAATTATAAGTATTCACGATGTAGTTCCATTTTGTGATATCCACTACGATTTCTGAATAAAAACTATGTTTTACGCGTCTTTATTTCCATATATTTTGTAGGAGGTTCATGTTTTATTAATTTTGTAGGAGGTTCATGTTTTATTAATTTTGTATTTATTAACGCATAGTGGTGTCCAACACGATTTCCATCACATGATGTTGGTATCGTTTACCAGTAACACGACGGGTGTCACATGTGGAGCAGGAACTGCTTACTCTTCCGGAGTACCCTACGTTTATCCCCGGGATTTTTGTGAGTTTCACATTGCTCAATATTATTGTTTGTCTTTTGAGTATTCTACTGTCTTCCTTCAAATTACGACTTCTGTAAATAAGCTCAACGCTAACTCTAAACCGGAACCTTATGCATTTGGTATCTTCAAAGCAATAGTATCACGTCATAAAAGTGGTTGAAACCAAAAAATTATTATATTGGTATTATATAGTTGAGTATACTGTCGGAGATCAAACATACATGTATATAGTATATGCACATTGTGTTTGTACACATGTTCGTGTCATGGTGAGTTTGTTGATGATCATTCGTACAGGACAAGGCCACGACACGTTTTAGAGACGAAGAGCGATGTAGATTATCACCACTACATACGAGTAACCGATCTACTGAACTCGAGATTGAGCACGCTATTTTTACATCATAAAGACGGTATACAATTTATTTCCTGTGACTGTATGATATGAAAGAAAACGTCCTATACAATGTATAGTTAAAAACGCTGCTACCTTGTCACGCGCGGTAAATAACCACAGATATGTCCCGTTTGTGGTAGTCACAATCACATCATTTGCTCTTTCAGGACTTATCACGAGATTTGTAACAAGAGTAAGATGACGGGTGCCACTAACGCAACAGGAACTGGTTACCTTCCGCGGAGCACCGGAGCTCACCCCTGATTTTGTATGGAGTTCGTGTTGCTTAATCGTTAGTTTTCTGTGTAATATTGTGTAGAGTAGCATTGTCCATTGGGGGATTGTATTGTCCTTCGATATACGGCTTCTGGTTACCCTTTTGCTGTCTTTTTTTAGTCCCACATTTTACTTGTGTTGAAGGATTTGGCTGGCTGGCTGGCTGGCTGGCTGGCTGGCTGGCTGGCTGGCTGGCTGGATTGATTGATTGATTGATTGATTGACATCCAGAAGCAGTATTTCAGGTATATTCAGGACGTTAACAAGTTCATTAGTATATAAAAACTATATAGAAATGAGGGAAGGGATCGGTCAACCTGGTCAATGAGTTGGGATGGACGAAATTTTAGTCTTCTTTAGTGGTTACAATGCGCCTACTCTTTTATTGATCTACAAAAAATGTTTTAAGGTGGATGGAGTGTGACACTCTACAAATACGTTACGCACTATGGTCCAATGTCAGGCTTTCCGTGTTGTAACCTGACTATTCCCGTCATCAAGAGGACCTCCCTATTTACCACCCCGGGACACGTTGAGTATTATATTTGAAACTATGATAAAATATATGTTGGTCCTGTCTGTATTAATACCAATCGTTGATTGAATGTAAAGTATGTACTGCGTAAAAATAAACATGGTTTTGGTTTGGATTTTTTTCTAAATAAATGATATCTTTAATTATTATCATTTTAATATTATTACCAATAAATTTGATTGCATCCAAAATCATCACAATTTCTTCTGCATAAAACAAAAAAAAAATGGAACTGTACTTACGTTCTTTAATAATGTTATCTGATACTAGTAATATAGAGCCTCTTAAAACATAGTAGCCATGAAACACTTCTAAATACTTCAATCCTACTGCATCAGAGAAATGTCTAGTAAATCTAATCATATTTATCTAGTAACATTCCTGTCACATAATAAGTAAATGCAAGTTTAGTGGAACAATTTGCTTTCAGACAACGCAGAGGAGATACTAGTTTAACTGGTGAAGATGATGATGTGACATAGATTCAACAATACGGACATAGATGAAACTCCAATTGTATTACACTTTAGAACACTGACAGGAAATGTAATTTATTTACTTTCATCATGGCCGGTAAGTCTATATGTACAAAAACATTATGTATTGATGGAGTTGTAAAAACTTAAATAATTGAACATTTGTCAGTATCGTTTTCTTGAACATAACCTAAAGTTGTAAGTGGGTACTATATATGCTATGAGGTCTTAAATAAAAGTGGAATTCGGGAATAATATATTCAGGATTCCACTGTATAGGAAGAGTAAATAAGATAGTAAAGTAAACAAAAATAAAGAGCTTAAAACATTAGATGGCTGCTACTGTCTAACTCTTCATTATAAGAAGAGTTTGAAGATATCAAAGGAGTGATTAGAATCCGTAAATCGAAGACGAATAGACAACGCAATGGCCAAAAGATAAAGTACAAAAGGACAAACAACGATCTACAAAACATACATGTACATATAAAACTAAAGATCGAGTAACACTAACCCTACTAAAATCCGGGAGTGAACTCAGGTGCTCTGGAAGGGTAAGCAGTTCCTGTTCCACTGGTGACACCCGTCGTGTTAATCTAGTTACAAATCCGGTGATAAGTCGTGAATGAGGAAAGGATCTGCAAGTGTTTACGACAAGTGAAACATATCTGTTGTCATTTGTGACACATATATTCCATAACAACCAAGTCAGCCATGTCATGGTGGCGACTCAAAAATTTTTGAAGTGATGAATTCAACTTTACCAAGAGGTTAAATTTAGCCAAATGGAAGTTTTCATGCTATGAAAATGTCCAAGAAAAACAGAGCTAACGATCGAAATGTCGTAAGATGTATATCTTGATTAATTGTAGTTTAATATCATGTAAGTAACAATATTAGAAATATTTTATCTTTCTTTTAATAGGAAATAATACAACTGTTAACCCTACTCCTGACGACCAGCCATCCAACATTATGTTAGCTATGTCTGCTTTTCTATTAATATGTTCTGTGATGGCTGCCCTATTAATATGCATTATACGTCAAAGGAAAGTAGGTGCAATCAATGATGACGAAATTGAATTAGAAGAAACGAATAATATGGACGAAACGACGAAATTAACAGGACCATGAAACAGCTCTTGAAAAACTTGAACAAACTACAGTCGAAACTTAAGAATTAGTGTTAGTCTTACGAGTTCAACGATCCAGTGTGATGTACGTTCAGCAGCGATAGTAATAATCTCTGGTGCTATACTTTTTTTTTATCATAAGTCATTCTGAGATTGTATATTCAGTGCAATGAATTAAATATGGTAACCTGAAAACAAGTTGTCACAAGAACTTGGATATATTCAGTATATAATCACAAATTTTAATAAATATGCATACTTGAACTATGTTCACATCAACAGAAATTAATTTACAGTGTCATTCCAATAGATATTACAAGTATCTCGACGGTTCTTTGTTGATTCAATGTGGTATTCATCTAGCTGTGCATGTATATGTGTGTAATATGTTCACTTGTTATAAACCAGTACAATGGATGCGACTTATAGAATAGTAATAAATTCCACTTTCTTAAATTTAGACTTTTACTTAAGTTATGTGGGGCTTTTCCTCAATATCGATTTAAGGTATATTGATTTCAGAGAAAAATGACTTTGATGGAAAGAGTCAACTCTACGAGACTTCTTAAGTGTCACATAGGAATAATATTCTTAACTCGAGAGACACAATTTTGTTTCTGTTTGGCACTTAACTGACATTATACTAATATATTATTAGTGGTTCAAGATGTACTCAGGGGCGGATCCAGGAGGGGGGGCGCACACGGCGCCCCACCCCC
>MJUT01045183.1:65389-125876 GCA_002080005.1 Gigantidas platifrons | reverse complement strand
TTATTTCACCTTGAGGTCAAAGTCCCACAAAGGTCATTACGGTACGCGACACACCGCTTTATGGTCATGCACCCAAATACCAAATATCATTGACCTATCTCTAAAGACATAAATGTTATGGTCCGGCAAGAAAATAATATTAAATAACAATTATTTGACCTTGAGGTCAAAGGTCAAGGTCCTACGAAGGTAATTACGGTATGCGACACACGCCTTAAGGTCATGCACCCACATACCAAATAAATACTATTTAAACAACAATTATTTGACCTTGAGGTTAAAGGTCAAGGTCCCACAAAGGTCATTGTGGTACGCGACACACCGCCTTATGGTCGCACCCACGTACCAAATATAATTGACCTATCTGGAAAGGCAAAAAAGTTATGGTCCGGACAAGCTTCGCTGAGAAGTAGCAGAAGAATCGGAAGCGGAAGCGGAAGAAGAAAAAATCAGACTAAAACAATATGTCTCCCTGCGTTCGAAGGGGAGACATAATAACATTTTACATTTTTTGGAAGGCTTTGTCAGACGTATATCCGGTGTAAGTTTTTAAGGAGTTTTCACCCTTGTGACCTGTGCCGGTCGGCAAATTCCGCGACATCAAGAACGTGCACAGCTGTTGCTCGTAGTGAGTGATTAGTATATCGTTTTTCAATACCGGCTTTATTACATATAGCTGGCATCATACTGCCAAGAGTATTATGTCCTAGAGGCACAGCATCATACCATCTTGATTCATCTGTCATGTTGGTGTTTGGTCGTTGAAAGAAAAATTCACATCTTTCATTTAGTTTTGAAGTATATTTCAAGAAACTTCAAAGAGGACATTGGACATCTGCAAAATACGACAAAAAGTGAATACAAATATTTTACAATGAGATATTTGACTTTTTATTGCATACAATATCAAATAAAAAATGTCTAAAATATATGTGTTCTCTTTTGAAATAATAAAGGTATCAAATAAAACATTTCTAATTGTGTTTGCTGTTTTTTTTCTAATTAACCTGTAGTCGATAACAGTCATGATTTGAGATGCACATACATGTATGTATGTAAATTTTTTTACTGACCATGTGAGGCTGAAATCGCAATGTAGTCGTCATTTTTTGGTTCTTTACTTGTTTACGGGGAGGGGATGGTTGTATCATTGACATTTACCCCACATATAGCTTTAGTTTTTTCTATGTAAATTAGGGCTTTCATTTTTTGCATTCACGCCAAGCAAAAAAATATGTGTGGTCTTACCTTTTACTTCATACATTTTTCCAACAGCTGTGTTTGAGTCATCTTTGTGATTTTTTGTCAGCTCGTCTCGTTTTATTCTTACATATCGGTGTTCGACTTCTTTATCACCACCCCCTTGTCTTGTCACACTTTTAGAAAGTTCGAAATCAGATTTCTTTAATTCACGGAGGATTTCCCTTCCCCTCCTCCCGAAATACAACATAATGTCTACAACAAATTTTTGTTGAACAGACACGGGATCTTTGTCACTAAGAGAATTATAAATTTTCCTTAGATTGTCCACCTCCATGGGTGGATAATGCTCAACGCCACCAAGCCCCTCGCGTTTTAATTGTACCGACATGGCTTGGAATACTTTATTGGAGCCAATACATTCCTTGTCCTTAATAATCTCAATGTTACGTTTGTCACTTAAATACCGTTGAATGCCATATCTTGTATTTTTCAATGTCATTTTTTGTAGAGCTCCTCTTTCTCGCTTCTCGCCTCTGTGTAAAATTTTGACAGCACTTTATCCAGTTGATCAATGGGATAGGTGTCGAAATTGGTAGGCATGTTTTATTCTTCCAAATATTCAGTTTAAAGACGCATGGACCTAGCGGTAGCTTTTTGTGTGTTTAACGAGTATTTTTCCTTCAATATTTGTTCCATTTTTTTTCGTATCGACACTTGCAAATCGTTGTTTCTTCTGGGGTGGCGACGGAACGGCTTTCGCTTCAGCCATTTTGTTTGTATGTGCGCAGACGATGTAGTCACGCGAGAATTTAAAATTGCGACTTGATTGGACGATATAAATATCGGGTTTTCCCTATTCTAAAAATATGCCGCACGAGGCATTTTCCGCGTTATCGGAGTCAATAGCCTTTTTTATTCATTTGGCTGTCTATGTAATTTTACTATTAGTAAAAATATATTATAGAATAAACACCTTTATTGCCATCAAGTCTGATAATTTATTTCCTTTTAATAAAACATATGCATAACCGTGATAAAGTTAACAAACGACAATTTTTTTTTTAATTACGGGATTGTAGAATCAGGCCGCGTAATTGGTTAAAAATACTAAGTCCTTCAATCTTTATTTTAGAAAAAATATTTCATATATTAAATTAGACCGCGACTATAGGTAATAAACACCCAGCAATAACAGCTTAGAAGGAACTGCTTACCCTTCTGGATCATCCGGGTTAACCCCCGGTTATTGATGGGGTTCGCGTTACTCAATCTCTAATGTTTAATAGATAATTGTTTGTCTTTTTCCTTTGGCCATTGTATTGTCCGCCCTTCCTCGAATCACGGCTTATGACTATCTATGTGGTTTTTTCAAGCTTTCTTAGAGAATGTGTATGATAAGTTTGAAGATACAACACATCACATATTGAAAGTAGTTCCTTCTTAAACAAAACAAGTTACGTTTGCTTTGTTGTATTTTGATGGAATGATGGAAATGAAATGTATGCTTCAGAAAATATAATGTGTTGGAAAGGTTAAATTGCACATACAGACAAAAAAAACATAAATAAGGTAGCAAATCTTGAGGAAATTAAATAGTGATTTTACACCATTATGCACAATGATCGATGACGTTTAGAGTTTGTTCCCGTTTTATACACACAAAAAGACATCTTCATCGGTTCGGTCCATATTGTAATTTTGAGGCAATCGACTGTTCCACATATTGCCATATAACTCTCACATCCATGAACTATTTGTTATATATATCAGGTCATATATTGAGTCAATACATCATGATATTGCCCTCTACATACGTAATTATTATATAAATTATTTTGATGCAATATAAGAGTATTTGGAAACATCTTTATGTTGTACTTAAGAGAAGGATTGTACAAAATAATAAGTAGATCTGCCTTGTCAAGGCCACCAGATATGACTTTCGGAACTCCTTTGATTCGACAGAAAACAAACAATCACAAACCTATCTGCTCTGAATTCAACGTGACATTGTTGCTTTATACTGCAGTATATATGTTTGTGAAATATTGATATATAATTTTATATCTAATAAACAGGGTGTGTTCGACTACAACAACAAATTGATCTCACGTGGATGAACATTGAATTCTAAATATGACAATGCAGTTCTAAATAATAGTATTTAGCTAGTATATTGTTCTGTAATGTATTACTGTATACTGTAATACGGAAGCATATTCTTTGTCATAGTCTGTCTGTCTACACTATCCTTTCAACGTTCCTCTATCTGCCATTCTTATGTTTTACGACTATTTGGTACATTGTACCCATGACATTGTTAAAAATCATTCTCTGAACCATGGGATAGTCACATTGCTGTTTCAATATTTATTATCAATATTTTTATTTTAATGACGAAATCAAGGTACGCAAACGTATAGTCCACCTGTCTGTAATACAATCAACGGTCGCAATTCGTATGTTTAAAATTCCTGGAGTAATACCCCCTTTTCATGGTGTAATGGCAATAAAGAAATGTTTAAAAATTCTAAATGACAGCCTTGGTAAAATGCACATGCACAATGTATTTGTATAAAACCTGCAAAGCAGAACTGTTTACATTGGACGAGCGGTCGACACTACATAAAAATAAAACAGCGGGACAGACAGCTAGCGCTAACATAATATGACACGGTTGAGATCACATTATCTAGTTTATCCCGAACACATTTGTGTGCCTGTCTGAAGACAGAATCTTGATTTTCATAGGAACATGTCATGATGTCTGTCTTTTCGTTCGATCAAGTGTAGTGAGAGACAGGTTTTTTTGAATTGTTGACCATCACTGTTTAAACCTTATTTTCATAGTAATAACAGTTATATTTGGCAAGTTATCGCGGTTAGTTATTATTTAGTGAGCCATAGCTAAATATAATGATTAGGGATTCGTATTTGTCATTGCACATATGGCCACGGATATGTTCCGATCGTTCGGTCCTTTACTCATTCATGACATATCATCGGGTTTGTAACAAGAGTTAACACAACGGGTGCCACTAGTGCAGCAGGAACGACTTTGTCCTTCCGGAGGTTCGTGTTGGTCGTTCTTGGTTTTCTGGATAGTGTTTTGTAGATTATTATTTGTCCTTTTGTACTCTTTGTGTCCTTCGAATTACGGTTTCTGGTTGATTACCCCTTTTGGCATCTTCAAACCTTTCTGTAAACAATTTGTCATACACTGTATTTAAAAGTAAAATGTTCATTGTCAGTATATACATAAATTAAAACATATTTTCAATAAGGAACCAATGAACGGTTTTTGCGATTTTTCCACGCATATATATTGATTGTTCTTAATGTAATACTGTGCAGTTTTTAAGCCGAATCGAATTTTCGAGTGTTAATTAATTTAATAAATCTATTTGTAGTTCTTTCAAACTAGTTTCGAAGATGAGATGTTTCTGATGTCATTAACCGGTTTTAATGTCGTCTCCTTTACATTTCAAGCCCACTCCAGGATCTATATTTAAGCAATTTTCTGTCGACTTCTATATCTATTAGAGAGTTAAAAATGGATTCAAGGAAATTCTTAACAAATTGTTTCGATCGGTGGCATTGTCGATCATCAGTGTTGTATGTACATGAAACATTGCCCCTGTATTAGTTATTATTTTGTACTATTATATGATTCATGTCATACGACCAGTCAACATATTATTAAATATACAAATCAACTAACGAACTAACCAATATTTGATTATCAATATTTTTTCGTTAATTGAAAGAATATATCTGAGAAAAATCACCAACAATCTAATAAAGCAAGCACTAACCATCTCTTTTTATTCGGATTCAATATCCTGTAAAATATATAATACGCTTGTGGGTACTTTGTTAACAATTGTAGGGAAAGAGCGTAATGTACACAAAGGATATCGTAAGTTTTCCGTAGAACATTACAAAATGTTATGCTGAATCTAAAATGTGCAAAATGATGAGTTACATAAAATTGTCTTATTATTTATGTAGATGTGTCAGTTTTTGTCATATTATGTCTTTAAACATGCCAGTGTTTGTCCTGTTGTCAATAGATATAACATTGTTTGTCCTGTGATGTTTTTAGATGTGTCTATGCTTGTTCTATAATGTCTGTATATGTGTCAAGAAGATATATTTGGATGTATTTAACGATATTTTCGAATATAGATCTTAATTTGTTTCTTTGTATGATTTGTGTTGTCCAGCACAATTGCTGCTGATTCATTATGTTTTTATAATCATCAGAAGAGTTTAAGGATTATGTATGGAACTGTGTATTATATCCCTGTCAAGGCTTCGAATCTGATTAACAGATTTCGGTGTTTTGTAATATGATGTTTTGTTTATAAAACAAGGAGTTTGACTACTAGCATTATACCTCATATTAGCATGTGTCTGTCCCCTGTCTTATTACACCAATGATATATTTGTGTGCCCGCTGTTTGAGGAATGTCGCTTTCTGTACATAGCATAAAACACGTAATAAGTAACAATTTGTTAGGTTCGTTAGAAAATATTCCCAACCTTTCCACTATTTTCCCTTTACCATTTAGAAATTAAAACATCCCTTTGGACCGTTCCATCTTTTATAATAAAATTGATTGTGTTTGTAAGCTTGTTCACGCCATGTATACAGCTGAAATAGGGCTCACTAGACGTTAAACAATAAATCTATTTTATCATATAATCATAAATCGAATTCTTAGTATAGTTTGCACAACAGCAATTATTAAAAGGTTCGTGTTTTGTAGGAAACAAAATAACAAAAGAAATAAAAATGTTAAAACACTTCTACATTGTGTTTTCCGGTTCTATAGCCTTTATTACTGAGAAATTACAGACTTCTGAATTTGATGAAATCTTGCTTACGAATTTAATCAAGTGGAAAGATAATTACTTACTAACTTTGTGTGTGAATAGTACCTACATTTCGTTCCAGAAATGTTTCCACTGTCTAGACATAAGGATTTCTAGCTTTTAATAGTCAATTTACATTCAGCAACTACAAAAAATATCAGCATGAAACAAATATAAAACGGACGTTAACCTTAACACTCTTGGCAGCACTTAACAAAAAAAAACTTTTGGGATGTACAAAACCGGAATAATATATATATATACGACACTGCGTAAATAACTGGAAATATAATTATTTGCTCCAAATTTCAATCGGAAAGTCATAGAAATATAGGTACAATCGATACCCCCTTATCAACATATATATGACCACTGAATCTTCTCGCTCTGTACATACTGTTCAATAAAAAGTGGCGAATCGAACTGGTTTTATGAGCCCAAACCTCCCCACTTTGTGAAATGACGCGGTTAGATAAGTGCCATCCACACGTCTTTAAAATGTAATGTCGAATGTAATAATTGTTTCATGATGGCGACCATAAAACATTCGGAGAAAACCATCAACTGAACTCTTTAGCATAGAAATAAAACCTGACACTCTCATTCACACGGACGTAAATGCCAAGTTACTCGTTCGGAGTGGTCGTTCTTGGCCTTTTCAAATTGAGCCGTCAATCGGCACATAAAAGTCCAATAATATCATTTATCTACATGATATGCTGCCTGTTACTAGTAGGAATGAAATACTCCTCACCTGTCTTTAAACAGCAATCAATAATACTGGGTGGTGACTTTAATATAAGTAATTGGTCTCACCATTGTACAATTGATAAACAAACGTTAAAGAAAACAGAAGCAGTTATCCAGAGACATCGGTAACATTGGACATGCAAGACACAGGACAAAGAAAACAAACAAACAAAAATCAACACAGAAAGCTAAATAGTTGAGCAACACCGACCTCACCATTTAAAAACAGCCGATTTTAATCCAGGTGCTCTCGAAGAATAAGAAGTTCCTGTTTCTTATAACATATCCTCCGTGTTCCTCATTTAGTCAAGTCCAGTAAAAGTCTGGTCGGTAATAGAAATACAATGTATTCGTAAATATTTTACTTACAATACGAATACGCATGTTTCATCATATGTATACCAGCAAACACACAATTACCGTCTACAAATATCAAATATACAAAGATAAAATAACAATTAAAGATCCCTTTTATACGAAGAAACATATATATTTCCCCCACATTCTTCATCTTTGGTGAAAATTATGTGGAATCTACAGGCAGTTGAAAAAATGTACCCATCAAACAAACGCTGTAACATACAGATTTAAAATGTGTTTTCTGTACAAAGCCAGCTTCTGACAAATTTCAGTCTTATGGTCTCCACCATGACTTGGTTAAACGCTACGCAATATATGTGTCACACATGCGCATGGATATGTTCCGTTGACGTAATCACAATCACGTCATTTTCTCATTTATGATTGTCACCGGATTTATAACACCGGGTGCCACCAGTGGAGCTGGATTTCCTTACCATCCGTCCCGGATTTAACACAAGGTTTGACGTGTGGTTAGTGCTGCTCAATGTTTAGTTTTCTATGTAGTGTTTTGGAGATAATTTTTTGTGATTGTATTGTCTGTTCTACCCACTGACTATCCTTTTGGTATATTCACACTTTTCGTCACGTTGCGCTCATTCCAACATTAACAGTTCAGTGTCATTTAAACAACCATAATTCGCTTTCATACAGGCATTAATACTTGGGTGTAACATATATGTAATTAAGTTGCCAATGCAAATATGATTTAAAGGAAATGGATCAGTAACATATCGTAGGAGTAACGAATTCTCTGATTTTGGTTGTCCTTTCAAATGGAGAATAGCAGGATACCCAGGGGTATGACATACTCAACAACATCTGTCAATGTCAGCACGTATCAATTTGAATGTCAACACTTCTCTCCTTTCTTCAATACTGAAATAGAACAGTGTAGCGTTTGGACGGGAAATATCAAAAAGCCAATTGACACTATATTGTTCTTCTTTCCTAATCATAAGCTAGAGATTGTATTTAGATGAAATAACGAGCCTCATATATATTTGTATTTCATTTCAAGCATTGAGCAAAGACGCCAGTCTATAACTATGTTTATATTAGCAGTGCATAATATCAACATTTCTAAATTAGATCTCTCGTCTCTGAAAATATTGTACAATATAAAATCTTCGTTTTTAATTATTTTCTTTATACGGATGTCAGTAATGGAACAGGAACTACTAGCCATTCTTGAACACTTGGGTTAACTGGGGGATGTAGTGAACACTTGGGTTAACTGGGGGTTGTAGTGAACACTTGGGTTAACTGGGGGTTGTAGTGAACACTTGGGTTAACTGGGGGTTGTATTGAACACTTGTGTTAACTGGGGGTTGTATTGAACACTTGGGTTAACTGGGGGTTGTATTGAACACTTGGGTTAACTGGGGGTTGTATTGAACACTTGGGTTAACTGTGGGATGTAGTGAACACTTGGGTTAACTGGGGAATGTAGTGGGGTTCTTGTTGCTCGATCTTTAGTTTTCTTTGTAGTGTTTTGTAGATCATTGTTTGTCCTTTTTCTTTTGGCCATTGTATTGTCCATCCTTCGATTTACACCTTCTGATTACCTCTTTGGTATCTTCTAACTTATTCTTAATAACTATGATAAATTGCAGCTATGTGCTTGGATTAGTCATATTTTTAATCTCTGACAATTAGTTTAAACATATTTTTATTTGCTAAATATAACAAATAGGGATCGGACACAAGATTTTCCAATTAATGAAGTCTTCTCCCGAATACAATATTTACAAGATATAGTAGCATGCGCAATGAAATGATATACACCCCATCATATATTTCTCTCTATGTTATAATTTATTCCATGTTATTGCATATCAATAAAAAGCATACATTTCATTGGTTTAACACTCTCCATGTGACCTTCACTATTCCGCAATGCAAACTGGGATGCAGATTTATACCCGTCTGTATCAGTATTTATTTCTCATTATAAGTTGAACATCATTCAAACATTTGCTGTAATCAACTCAAATTCGGATATAGCAAAGTTGATAATACCTATGTACACCCACGACGGGATTGATACTACATGCACACAAAATATGTGCATTTATATTGTGAGTGTCAGATTCTGGTGCACAATAGTTACTGATATGGAGGGCAGTCTGTCTATCCTGATATTGGCCTCCAAATCGGTATCCATTATATAAATATATTCCCCTGAAGTAATCCAGGTGTCTATCTAAATATGACTTGGCATTTTTGATTATCAAATACACAAATGAGTATGGAAGGCCACACTGATGGCAGGTAAATGTTAAGTTGTATGTCATCGTAATCGGCTATAGCTTGCTTGGAGTGGTCATTAAGTGCCTGTAATAAGGCAAAATAATATCCGCCATATCCATCATCTGGAAATAAATATATCCACAGATGGTCGTGATCGTATGGTAGTTGGATTTATAACTACCTATGCAATCAGTGCATATCACCACTAAAGTTGTGAGTTCGAATCCCGTTAATGGTGAGGTACACTCAATACAGCATTATGTGATAAAAAAAAAATCAGTGCCTTGTGGTAGATCGGTGCTTTTCTTCGGGTACTCCGGTTTCCTCCACCAATAAAACTGACCGCTACGATATAGCTGAAATATTGTTGAAAGTGGCGTTAAACACCATAACCGTAACCCTACACCTACCGACATAAGAAGACGATGTGACATGTTTAAATTTCCGGTATATTGTTTGTAAACATGGTGTCATCACATCTTTCCCTCTCTATCTCTCTAATATGACTAATATTGCATAACAACATCGATGCCAACTAATTGAACATATCTAAAATAGAAAATGAGATCAATTTAATAAAATTTCACTGTTTTCGTGGTCCATTATTACATTATACTTTAATTAGTGATGTTGTTTGGTATTTAATTACATTTCCAGTTTTACCATGACCCTACCAATACAACTGGGTTTTTAACCTTATTGATGCTTAGCCCCTCTTTTTTTATTGTATAATTAAGACTAAATCGGGAAGATGCTATATCACTAGTTAATGTTGAGTAAATTGGTGAACATGACTCTGATAATTAGTCTTTAGGGCTGTAGTGTTGCATATAAATTAAGTGTGTTCCTAATGAAATTTATTTTAATTAATGTTCATGATGGGGAAAAACCGTTATTTAACCTGTATCGATTTTACAATTTCTGAGTGAACCTCTTAGACATTCAGTTGTCAATGTCACACTAATTTCTTAAGATTTTCTCAATGCATCTATTTTCAACCTATATAATAATACTCTCTGTTACCATAAGGAAATATAATATCCTTACTATTTAAGGATAATTGTTTCAAGAACCGTTTCTGATGACTTTCATCGTCATCCTTATAATGTCTTGGGGGAACACGGCCCTCATAAAGATAAACACTTGTTACGTGAACGTTAAATGCCTAATACTATCACTTTAAATATTGCTTAATTTTACCAACTATTTTCAATATAGAAAGTTCGGGTTTAAACTCTCGACCATTTAAGACTTATATTTTGTTGTAATATAATGGTTATGGTGTTAATGCTATGTTACTTTCAATAATATTTCAGTTATATTGTGGCCGTCCGTTTTATTGGTGGAGGAAACACAGAGAAAACAACCGACCAGCCGCAAGTCAATGAAAAACTTTATCACATAACATTGTATCGAGTACACCCCGCCTGAGTGGGATTCGAACTCACAACAGTAGGTACCGATTGCATAGGTAGTTATAAATCCAACTACCAAACGATCACGACCATGACGGCCCCTTGTAATATAATAATAGTTCTTTCATTGTGTCTGTTACAGGTAAATAGATTGATTGATTGTTGTTTAACGTCACATGATAAATATGTCAGCTATGTTAATGAAGAGAACAAACTGACAAAAAATATTCATGTAGATTAATGGTAGTTATGATATAGGCGTATGGACGAATATTGTTATTACCACAAGGAAAGGGGGTGGCGGATAAGGTAAAGCAAATAATGTTTTGTAAAGGGCAGCCAACGACCATTCGTAACAGACTGTTTTTTCAGTTCAAGTTGTCATTTATGTACAAGAATCGTGGTATTCTGCAGGCATGCGGTACTTGTTTATCCACATGTCGTGATCGAATTGTATGATTGATTCCCCCTGACCACTGGACGCCTCGTTCAAAGGTTGCATTCCTCAGCCCAAGACTAGACTAGATCCTATTTTGTTAATCATGTAATCCATGTGGTTTCGCTGGGACATCAAAATAGAATTTGAGAGTAAAACAAATCTACCTCCTATCATCTATTCTTCGCCTTGTTGCATTTGCGGCTGTTTTAGGACAGCCATTTGTTTCGCTCCATCTCCAAATCTGCAAGTTTCATTGTTTTGCTGTTTTACTGCTCGCTCTCAAATTTTGAATTTTAAACCATGCCTTATTACATGTAATGATAATTAAATCTTTAAGAAAAACAGTAATAAACTGCATGGATTTTAGTATATAATTGGTAAAACAGTTTTTAGAATAGATCATAATGGGATGATCTGTTATTTTAGTTTAAATGAAAAGTAACAACCGCATAATACATTACATGTTAATTTGTTTAATGCTATTGAGTATATTTTAGTCTACATTTTTATGTGTAAATATCCTTGTGTTCATAACGTTATAATAAACTAAACACCAAATAATAAATAAATATAACATTCTTTGCTTCGTTTCTATCAGTTTGAGAATCGGTTTTACTGTATATTCGAGATTTCTTCCTCATTAAAAACTGTCTAATCTGCAGCTTATACAACACGTTCAACATTATTTGCGGCCTCTGACATTTTGAAGAGAATTAATCGTCAGTATCGTCTTATTAAGTGTTAGTTCAAATCCTTTGTTATGGTTCTAACGCAATTACATTCCAGCAGCAACTGCATATGATATGGAGTATATATCCCTCAGTTGATAGACACTCCATAGCGTGTGGTTCATAACATGATTTCCCTAATAGAGGGTTGTTTCTAACAAGGAAGCTACCTAGTGGTTAAGTTGGAGTCATCACTTCGAACGTTGGACCGTTGCCAACATGACTTGGTTAACCGCTACGGAATATTTTGTCACAAATGACAACGGATAGGTTCCATTTGTCATAATCACAATCTGGTCCTTACCTAATTGATGACTTATCACTGGGATTGCAACAAGAGTAACACCACGGGTGCCACTAGTGGAGCAGGTATATACTATCCCCCCCGGTTTTTAGTGGGGTTTGTGTTGCTCAATCTTTAGTTTTATGTGTAGTGTTTTGTAGATTATTGTTTGTCCGGTAATTTTTTTCTTCTGACCATTGTTTTCCCCAGTCCTTCGATTTCCGACTTCTGATTACCCCATTGTTATCTTCGAACTCTTTTTGTTGTTATTTTGGAATGAATTCTGCCAGAGCATGTACATTTAAAGTTGTATTGTTCAGCACGGACAACTTTGCCTTTACCTGTGTGGACTAAAGAAAACCATTAAAAAAATGTTATCTTTATCATGCAATGGGTAACATTGTTATTTGTAGCAAAATGAATATGAAATATCGCTTTATATCGTAACATGAAAATTCATCTGAGATCAAAACTAAACACCATTGATACATCGCAACGGATGAGGAAAGAAGAGAAAATTAGTGTAGTATTCAGTCAGACAGATTCAATAATGGTGAGGGATTAGACCGTTACGAAATATCCATTTCTCAAATGAAAATGGATCCTTTCCCTTTCACGTAATTGTTTTCTTTCCTCAATCGCCGATAAAACTTTTTCCGCATTTGACTATTAGTAACACGACGAATGGGTTATAAGAAACCGAAGCTGTTAATTATTTTAGCCTTTCGCGAGTACCAGGTTTACCCCAGTGTTTTTGTATAATTTTATTGATGGTGTTTTTTATTTTGTTTGACTTATGTGTGGGAATTGTGCCTTATGTTGCCCGTGTCTGTGAAGTCTCTATTCTCGACGGCCCCTTCGGGTTTTTTTTTCTAGAGTTCGTTTGCACTTGTATCAGAATGTATTTTCTCAAAACCAATTCAGGATCGTGTAGTAAATGATGTCAATGATATGGAATTCATCCAGATTGGTAATTTATACGAAAAAAAATGGTGGAATCTGTTGTAAAAGATCAAAACAATATTTTTTTTCTAGATTTATTTGATAAACTGTGTAAATTAATTAACACTTGGTTGTGCATTAGATTATTATTCAATATGATTACAATCTTGTGTTATCAAAACATATCTTTCTCATCAGCAACAATTTTGATATATCCCAAGTATTCTATTCTTACACCATATAATCGGAAAGACTATTAGAGATGTCCTTATATTTACCACTATCATATTCTTAGATAATATTTCTGTAAAAAAATAAAAGAGGAACACTCCTCTTGATACTATAAGTGATCATTTTATTACTGTCTTTACAAGTAGTGAAGAAATCCTTAATCTGTAGTAAGAATAAAATCAATGAAGATATTAATAAACTATAACAGATAGAGGTTCCTATAAAACTAGCTAATATAGTGATATAATATTATACATTTACCGTACTGTCATTGGTCAGAGGGGGAAAAAACCCTGGCAACATGGAAGAAATAACAATTTAAGAAATTGTCAAAGAATTAGATACATACAATTAATAGACAATTAGAGTAAATCAAAATACAGGACTTTTATGCAGAAAAGCAAAAGTAAAACAAATTAAAAAATGAATCCCAATATAAGATTGACGTTAACAGTTTTCCCCAGCTATCACAACGACAAAGATAATAGTTGACGTTAACAGTTTTCCCCAGCTATCGCCACGACAAAGATAATAGTTCTCAACTAAGCAATTCTTCTTTGAATGTAGTAAATACACCGATATTAGGAGGGATCTGTTAACTTGTGTAAATCGATTTAGAATGAAAATCGATCTTGCTCTACTTACTACAGGTAACAAAAATCTAACTTATGAAGATAACTGTTTAATTTTTAAAGAAGTTTACAAGTTTATTAGAAGATCTAAAAGATTCCTCATTGTATAAAGTTATTAATATACCCAGCATGATCATCGTGTCCACACCAAACTTCTTTTTCCTTTTTTTTCCCACTGTTTTTCTGTTCTTTTTTACATGTGTAATTGTTACTGGTATACTTTCATTAATGTGCATGCTCTTTTTCATATGTATATATGTTATATTTATTATGTAATTCCAAGGAGAAGACTACATAAGTTGGTAAAACTTGTGTCTTATCCTTTTTGTCTCTATGAGCAAATAAAATTGTTATAAACTAAAAACTAAACAATGGTCAAAGTATGGAGTTTAATTTTACATGTATCTGGACAACAACCATGGTATGATTTGATTGAATTACTAACCAATTCGAGAATCACATATTAAAACTAGATTATGTGCTTTCGGAATGCCTCTGCATTTTCCTTAGACTGGTTCGCTGATCTTTATACTTTGTACGCAATATATAATGGGAACATGACGGATGCCACTAGAACTGCGTACTTTTATGGAGCATCTGAGATCAGCCTCGGTTTTTAGACATAGTACGTAGGTCTCTTTTTAAAATGTTAGGTTTTTAGACATATCGCCTTATTGGTTGCTAGCTCGAGTCTGGTGTAAAAATATGATAAATCTTTTTTTCTTCTTCAAAATATCAGGTGTACATAATCAATGTATATGGGATCATTTTGCAAGAAATACAGATCTGAAAACTATTGCAGTTACAGTTTACACAAACTAGATACACTCTATGGGCATGCGATAACAAAAACGACGCAGGTCAAATTGGTAGTCTCTCCAAAACTGGAGGAGCACATCTTCAATATGTGTGCAATCATGTTGTAAATAAAATGACAAAAATACCACACTGTCAGAACAGTTCACGGTTTGAATAATATTGAATAACTACAGAAACTAGGTATTAGGTACCCTTAATTTGAACAGACGAGATAATCTGGTTGCTAGACCAGAGCGTGCCGTTGGCATCGCATGTTAATAGTACCATAATGCACAAATACAGTTTAGAAGTATTTCTACATTAGAATAATTGAAAACAGTTAAAAAAACAAATACTTTTCGTCACGGAAGATTATATATAAATAGTTGTGAAGTTTAAACTCAAATGCAATTAGTTTATAAATAAGCAGGAGGTTTCATATATAAATAGTTATTGCTAATGAAATTTCAAAACCAATTTCATGTACACATTTCTTATGAATTTGTAGACAACATGTGACACTGTCTTTCATAATGAGAATTAGTTCTTGTCTTGTGAAGTCATTAAAATTAATATAATTATTAGTAATAAGCATATATCTGAAACATAATTAAACAATTAAACGTAATTTGTCATTATTCTAGGAAGTTGACACAAAACCTGAATAATGTATATGTCAGTATTAACAAGAGTTTGAAGATACCAAAGGGGTAATTATAATCCGTATATCGAAGAAGAACAGACAACGCAATGACCATAAGAATAAGTATAAACAACGAGCTACAAAACATACAAAAAAACCTTAAGATCGAGTAACACGAACCCCACAAAAACCGGGAGTGAAATCAGGTGCTCAGGAAGGGTAAGCAGTTCCTGCTCCACTAGTGACGCCCGTCGTGTTAATCTAGTTACAAACCCGGTGATAAGTCATGAGAGTTAACTGGCAACAAACGTTCAGCATTTCAAACTGTTGTCAATTCATTTCTATTAATGCGAAATTGATTTGATAGTAAAATAAAGCAGGCATTCACAGAAAGGTCAGATGCAATAAGAAAATCGTAGTTCCATCTTTAAATTGTCCTTTATAATATTTAAATGATTATCTATGGCTTAACAATCCCCAAATTAGTTCCCAGTGAATTTTGAACTTAAAGACAACCGCACTGGTGTCTGCACAACCCAGTTCATTCCCCATTACAGCGGTTGTTTCCATAAAAAAAAACAATCTGTTTAATACAATACTTGTTTGGTAGAAGTACAACAAAAAAAAAGAAGTACAGATAGAAAAAAAAACAGAAGTAGAAAAGGCAAAGGATATTAGGAAAAAGGCTGTTGAGAATCTTACCTCAAGGAAAGATGAGCATGTTGCAGATATGTAGTTTTTGGTATTCCTTGTAACAATATTTATCAGGAGAAAATCGACTCCAATAATATATATTCTAATTTTAGGTGTTCTTTACTATTCAATTTAGCCGATGGTCGTCGTGGTCGTATTGTAGTTGAATTTACAACTACCTATGCAATCAGTGTCTATCACCACTAAAGTTGTTAGTTCGAATCCCGCCCAAGCGAGGTGTACTCGATACAATATTATGTGATACAGTTAATGTTGGGTAAAGACTAACGGAAACTCTCTGTAGGTTTTAATTATCTTATTATCTCCTGTCTTGGATTTATAGTAAATTATATGCACATATATAATTTTACTAATATGACATTTTTTAGGTGAAGCTAGAGAACCATATGTAAAGAAGCCAAGAGGGAGTAACAGTTTGATATCATTTTTGAAAGACAAAATGAACTGAAGCAAAAGGCTAATTCAGACGAGTTAAAAATTAGGAAACAAGAGCTGCAAATCTAAAGAGACCAGTTTGAACTGGAAAAAGGGGAAAGAAGACAAAGACTGCAATATGAACAGCAGGAGAAAATAATGTTACTCTCAAATTTCAAAGAATGTTTCAAAAAGTGAATTTAATTAATTAAAATGAATTGATTCACAGTATATTTTCCCCAATATATTACAAAGCATAAATATTTGTTAGAAATGCGTGTCTACTGACAAATGCCTGCACGGTAAATAAATTGTGTATTTATTTTAAAGGCTTTTCGATAAAATTATGAAAGAGGTCCACAGAAGTTTAAAGTTCAAAAATACATCAAAACTGATGGATAGACATACAGCTTAAAATAATTGAACAACAGAACACGCACATATTTTGTTTCTCACAAAATAAGATAAGAGTCCCTGTTTTAATGCAAATCATGTCATTACCAATAAGTTAGATTAATTAGTATCCTTTAAGAAATTCACCAAGAGTCGGAGGATCAAGTTCGAAAAAGCTACCCGTTTCGCTCCCATAAAGACAACTGTGACAGTTTATTAGTATTACACCAACACTATAGTATTTTCCTATAGGTTGTATGTAGTTTATTGTTTTCTTAAAGTCTAAGAACGAGAATAAATAAATGATTTTTTTAAATGTCTATTCTTTTGTTGAAAATCGTCTGTTCTACATTTAAATGGGCTTAGAAACTGAGGACGAAGGGGATATGCATGGTTCCCGTACAATAAATATATATTTCCGTCTCCCCTTGTCATTATTCCCTGTAACTTTTCCATGAGTCCACTTATTCTTAGCATGCCAGAGTCATGACGACAGCCTTCGATTGGACCAAAAAGGTTAACTATTAAACCATTTGGAGCTGAAATCATTTGAAACTTTCAATGAACGCGTCTATGACTACTGAAAAGTACCTTTTGATTTATGATAGGTCGACATATAGGTCGATGTGTCCCATCAATAAACCCCCAACAGTGAGCTAATGTGGCATCTCTATTCGATATTGCTGCGGCAAAAGTATCCAAATTGGCATGAGACAGCCAGCGCTGATCAAAGTTACTTAAAAGATGAGCATGGCTTTCATATATCATATTCAAAACATCGTTGACAATATATGATAGTTTGTATACATGACGACTAAACATGCCTGTAATATCTTCCAATCTATTCGAGTAGGCTAAACGTCTCAAAAGAATACAAAGAACCTCTATTCCACTAACTACAGTACGATTTCGGCACACAATCTGATCTGGAATTCTCAATCTTTGTTTGAGTATTGTAAGATCTTCTTTATAAAATCTAAGCATAGTTTTAAACTGGCTGTCGGTAAACATTTTCTAAACTGAAATTGGCGAGGAAAATTCGTTTTTCTTTCAATTCATTTGCCATGACTATACTACACATTCAACTAGTTGATGATACCCACAAAAACTGACCAATCAAAAAAAAATGTTGCAAAGCACGTAGCCCCATCGGACGCAATTACGAACGAAATTGGTAATAAAAATCAAATCTTTGAAATGTAGCAATTAAAAAATCTTCCTTTTGAAGTTTAATTTCATGGTGGATGTTTACTCTGGAAAATCCAAATAAATTGTGTTTTATTGGAACTTCAGGTTTTGAGTATTTTGATGATTGACATGACCCACTTTCGATGAACTGGGCACCGATAAAGGACACACTTTCGAACAGGTCGTAAAATTGTTAATACCTGAGTAACTGCAGAGTAAACATTATAAATGGAAGATACAATCATCCCATTAATGAATTATAGTCCTGTCAGCCACAGTCCAAAGCGATAAAACATAGAAAACTACATATTTCCAATGTAAACAATCTTACCGGGAATGACACCAATTTAACATTGTATTGAATAAAGGAATGATTTTTAGCAACGCTTAAATCCTCCTTATATTAATGGAGAACCACAAAGAAAAAACACATTGATAAATTTTGTATATTTCTATGCACATTTTAACCAGAAATATGTTTCAAAGAATGAAATTGTTCAACAGTATCAGAAATTTCATTGTTCAGAACAATGAATACATTGCCATTCAGTGGATGTTACAATAGTGAAGTCAACCTCAGTTTGCACATTATGAGGTAGGCATACATAGTGAAACCACCTGTCACAAATATCGCAACCAACCCATTCAAGCCTTGAATTGAGCATGGATATCTCACAAATCCCATCATCTAAGTGCACTTCTATTACATCAGAGTCTAATTTTTCCGTATTTTCCTTTCTGGTTTTTCTCTGTCTTTGTGATTTGCTACGAGTTGAACTTTTCCCTTTGTTATTTCAATTGCTGTTTATCCCACTCGAACATCCCACTACATTAATGTTACTTGTGGAAGGTTCAGGTGAATTAGGTACAACGCTTTGTAATTAGCCTAGCCCCATTTATCGATGATCTCTTAGACTTAGCCTTTTCAGGGGGCATTACAAAGATGTCAGCCAAATCATCTGGTACTAAACCAATCTCAATGATGGGTTTTGGATTTTCAATTTCTTCCTTTCTTCTCAGCTTCTGGTTTCCTTATTCCAATACAACAGATGGGTCGATTGGCCATATTCCGGCACGACTGAACGCTGTTGTAAAATCACGTGAACAAAGAGTGTTTGTTACATGTGTACTTTATGACATGTGGAATTTTTTCTCTTGGAATGCTGCTTACAGAGTATCCTAGCTAATTGACAATTTTACTATACTCTCCCTTAAATTTGTGAAAAACTGCTACGTCGAGAGGCTGTAACATATGAGTGGAATTCGGAGGCAAACACAGAAGTTCTACTTGATTTTCCTGTACCACATCAATTGTATCTGGTGTTAAATGCGACGCCAAATTATCCATGATAAGTAGCACTGGTCTTGTTCTGCCACAATTTGGAATAAACAAATCCTGTAACCATTTTACAAACAGCTCACTGTTCATGTACACTTTTTGAGATTTTTCTAACATCCAGTCATTAGGTAGGCCATGCATATTTCTGGGAATTGTCTTGTTAAAAATCAGCATCAGAGGTAAGCATCGTCCAGCTGCAGATATTACCATATTTATTGTTAAATGCCCACCACTTGTGTTATTTTTTTCTTGATAAGGATGCTGGTCATCTGCAACTAACACTTTCCCGCGGATCAATTCTGTCCCGTTTATCCCCGTATCATCACAATCGAAAATACATTCAAACTTATCTTGTAAGTTAAACCTTTCAACTGTGGCCTGCAGAAGTTGGAAGTATTCATCCACATCTTCTCTAGTTACTTCCATGCGTGCATTTGATGCTCTGTCTGGTCTTCTCGGTTTTATTTCAGGGTGTCTTTTTCTGAAACGCTGGCACCATTTGTCGCTAGGGCCTCTCTCCTTGTCTATTTGGGCGTCATATTTTTTTCATCTGATGATGGCGGTTGCAAATTTCTTGAGAATGTCATTTGTGAGTGGCCTACCCCGTTCCGCCATGTATTTTATCTAGTTTAGCCTGCTCTTCCTCTGGTTTCAATGTCAATGCTCTCCCTGGACCTCTTTTGCTTCCTTTTGCGTGATCAAAAAGTGTAGTTTTTGGAATACTGTAGAGTCTAGCTGTTGCTGTTGCCTTTTTCCTTGATTCATTGCTCTAATGGCTGCTATCAAATTGGTTTGTATCATATTTCTGCCTTTTCTTTTTGGACATCTGAAAGTATAGTTTATAGAAATGTCTTAAAAAATAAACTAAGATTTTTTTGGTAGCTTTATATTTTAATTATATTGTATCGATATTCTATGCTATAATCATTGTAAAGACTTTGCCTCTGGATTGGATCTTGATTGGAAATAAAAAAAATTATCTTATCTTATATGGAAATGTTATTTTTTTCTCATTTAAAAAAATTCCCCAAGAAATCAAATGTTATGATACAAAATCATTCCTTTAATCAACCCTAAGTTTGCTGAATTTTATTCGGGGTTCTCTAGGCTTGAGGGCGAACGTTATGAATGAGTGTCTTGGTTTGGGAAGAATGTCATTGAACTGTTATTTATGGATTATTTATGAAGAATAGACTTTTAATCAACTGCATAATTAGTCTGAACATGATCAGGTACGTACCTCTCAAGAAATAGCACTGTAGTCTTGAGAAAAAATGTTTTGACAGGAGCTGCGGTCGTATATTTTTGTCGTCTGCAAAATCTCTTGAATGCGCATGCAATTTCTATAGCAGGAAAAACGCGTGCTTCAACGCGCCCTTTTAAGTTATCAATAAGCAATTGATTTATTTTTTATTCATACAAGAGCAATCAACAATAGGGAAACAATCGTTCGTAATTGCGTCCGGTGGGGCTACACGTAAATTTACAAGTAGGAATCATGTGGATATAAAATTTATGCGAACGCGTACGTTACAAGTACACTCACACATTGTCGAAATAAATCCGCAAAAAACCTGAGTGATTGTACGTGTACGAATAGAGTACACGTACCCATAAAAGTTGGAATGCTCAACCTCTCTATGTCATATCTTACCCAACTTGTACCATACACTCACTGACATTATAACCGATAACACAAAGACACGTTCATACATAGAATCCGAGTAGTTTTCCCTTTCTGAGCATCTCGTCCCATACTCTATTGTCCATGTAGTTCGGATTGTCCGAGGAATCTGTTTTTTTAATATAATGTTCACTCTAATTATTGGTATTTTATCTTTGTCTTTTGATGAAAAACATAACTAATCTGATGGCAATGTATAATGTACCACTCTAACAAAGATACATGGAAATGAGTCTGAATATACAAACAATGAATTATTTACGAATCTAACTTCAGTTTAATTTGCAAATGCATGTCATAACAAAACCTATGGGTTTAGTTGTTTTTTTTTTCTCCATATAACAGCGATGCACCGTGTTAATATTGCAATTAAGATACCGACATTTTCCAATTTGATGGTTACATGTTAAAACAAGCAAATTGCTTAAAAAAGTAAAATAAATCAACAATCGAGTGTCAATATCACAAATGTTCAACCACGTCACAGGAAGTCGACAATTTCAAAGTCGATCCTAGTTATTGGTAATATTTCTTCCGAAAAAATGAATATATAAAGAAACAATAAGAACATTAGGGACATTTTAAAATCATATGATATTCAGGTACTAGACAGGGTATATAAATCAGAGGCCAGGAATGTGACATTATATTCTGTTAAAGTAAAGTATCCAATGAATTTCTACAATCTGATTGGTTAATCAGACCGTATTCCCTGGGTAAGGACGAGAATATTGAAAACAGTTTCAAAATGGCGTCTATTTATCGCTTCACATATTTGTTTTAATATAAAAATATTAAGACATAAATAAAAAGATCTTGAATAAAACTTTTTATATAAAGATGCATTTTACTGATACTTTCATCTCCGTCCTGATTTTGTCTTTGTACTCAACAAAGGAGATAACAAGTAATTTATCGTCTGCTAAAATGGCAACAAAAAGATTTTCATCTCACATGGAAGGTGAAATTAATCATAAAAAGGCCAATTTGCTTCCAAAGAACACTTCTAAAGCAAACGCAAGAGCAGCAAGGTTGTATAAATCATACTTGATGGACAAAAATAAAGAATCGGAGTTTAAACTGTTTGATATTCACCGTTTAGCACAGACACTCTCTCATTTTTATCTTGACGTGAGAACGCAGGAGGGCGAATTGTATAAAGCCTCATCCATGGAAAATCTAAGACACTCACTAAATCGTGATACACTCTTTAATATTGGTAGAAGAAGACTTTAACAGACTATAATTGTTATTCGGGCTTTACAGGGGACACGGGTTCATATTCCCTGTTTGTGTTCTATATTCCCTGAGCCGAAGGCGAACCCGTATCCCCTGTGAAGATCCCGAATAACAAATAATATACCCAGTCTAGCACATGAAAAACTTACATTATGGTGCATGTCTTTTTTTTAACTTGAACATTTTTCATGTTGTTTTTAACATTCCGGAAAATCCGTTTCAGTTTTGGTATAATATATATTTCTTTCAGTTTTTCTTTTAGATAATAAATGTAGAGAAACCCGAAGTGGCAATCAACAATGGACAACCAATATAGACAGGCACATATTGCTAAAGATAAGAATAATACGCATTTTGATTGGCCTCTCTGGACAAGTCTAGTGAGAGTCTTGTCTGTGAAAGAGCGGAAAACTTCGTAAAAGGGAGGAAAGAAAACAAAACTTTCTAAAGGAAAAGTATTCATTGCCCTTTGAAAAATGAATATTTCGTAGTTGTCAGCCAGTTCGTGATGATGATCCTTAATCTTTTTATAGTTATGACTTCAACCTAGGAGTAACCGTAGCCTTGTGTGATTAGCATTTGTGTTAGCAGCAGCTGAGCTCTGACTAGGAAATCACGTTCAGGGCTATAAGATATCTTTTTCTTATCTTATGTCATAGTTATAAGAAATTTCTGTCTAATTTTTGTTCAAGGCTATGAAATGTTTCTTTCTAATTTTATGTTACAATATATGTCTAAGGGATGTTTCTATCTAATTCTAGATCATCGTTATGATATATTTCTGACAGACGTCGAACTTGATATACTTCATTCTTGCTAGTTCGCTACATTTGTTGACATCAAATGCTTAATTACCTAATTGCCATTGTGATTGATTGTGTGTTGTCATCTGGCGATATCATTGGCTATTGTGTTCAAAACATTGAGAGATAATAAAACGTAGAACTGCTGTTTAGTCTGTAATAGAGATATAAAAATACTCACTTTTATTTGTGGAAACATATATACAGAATGACTGTTTTCTATTTTTATCGTCATAATAGTATGTGTCACTGCGTAATCGACAGGCGGTAGACTACTATCTACACGATTGGTAGGGTTAACATCGAGGACATCTAGTTAATTTTACTTTTTCTATAAGAATATAAAATATGATTAATGGTTCAATGGTAGACTATTATCTCCCCTGACGCCTATTGTCTCAGATGTTCTACCTTAGGCTAAATCATTTCCTAAATCCAAACCACAACAATTATCTGCGTTGACGTCAACAGTAATCTGAATAATTAACTTATACAAGATATTAAACCAATGCTATTACATTTAGTGCGTATTTTTAGAATCAAAATTAGACTTTCTATAGACGAACAACACTTTGCACTCTGCGGATATCGAACTACGAAAACATCGAAAGAAATGAACGTTTTCCGTCTTTAACAATCAATCCATTATTAACATTGCTTCAAAGGTTGGGGCTAAGCTCATTAATCATTTAGTGATCAGTCTAGGAATACCTTTCATTATAACCACCTGATGCACCAGAAATAATAACATTGACAGTTATATATAGAATAAATTAGCCACCGGATGAAGCTACATACCCCATCATTCTGAAATATAAATCAGACCGGTCCAGTACCACGCTAATCGTCTTGATCATCACTGTTGTAATGATACTGTTGTAAAGTCATACTTTGTCAGAGGGTCTAAGTATATAGACATTTTTATCTCTATTATATGCCTCTAGGGAGGTCAAGCTATATCATCATTCACAATGAATCGCCTTGCTTAAAACGTAAGACGAATATTATTTACGATGTGGTATGGTACGCATGAAAAGCAGAACATTATCAAGATACAGTTATATTACAAGTTAGAAGGAATATTATGAAATCATCTCACCTGAACTTACAAGAGAGTACTACAGACATGCATAAAACCAAAACAAAAGATACAACATGGCTGCTTGTACTAAAGATACAAAAGGGCAAACAATGATCTACAAAGACAAAGGAAATCATCTGTAACTCTGTCGCTACAATGGGAGTGTCGTTAATCTTTGGACTTGGAGCATACCTGGTGAAGGTGATTCCAGAAACATACCTGGTGAAGGTGATTCCAGAAACATACCTGGTGAAGGTGATTCCAGAAACATACCTGGTGAAGGTGATTCCAGTAACATACCTGGTGAAGGTGATTCCAGAAACATACCTGGTGAAGGTGATTCCAGAAACATACCTGGTGAAGGTGATTCCAGAAACGTACCTGGTGAAGGTGATTCCAGAAACGTACCTGGTGAAGGTGATTCCAGAAACGCATCGTGCGCACTAAATTTGATATCTACGTTTTTATTAAAGTTGAATAAAAAGAGATAAGACTTTTAATTTTTACACCAGGAACATGACAAAGAATGTACGTAACACAATGGCGGATTATTGATGACAACTATACCGAGTTTGGAATATAACGTTAAATAGTTGCCGTATATGCAAAGGCATATTTAAAAAGTTCTTGTAATCGGATCATTAAATTTGGTAATTGTGGAAACTTATATGCTCACATTTTTCAAACATTATAGAACTGCTTAATCTTCACCCCAGTTTTAGTGGGGTTCGTGTTACTCGATCTTTAGTTTTATATGTATGTTTTGTAGATCGTTGTTTGTCCTTTTGTACTTTCTTTCTTTTGGTCATTGTGTTGTCTGTTCCTCTTCGATATACGAATTATGATTACCCCTTTGGTATCTTTTGGTCATTGTGTTGTCTGTTCCTCTTCGATATACGAATTCTGATTACCCCTTTGGTATCTTTTGGTCATTGTGTTGTCTGTTCCTCTTTGATATACGAATTCTGATTCCCTTTGGTATCTTTTGGTCATTGTGTTATCTGTTCCTCTTTGATATACGAATTCTGATTACCCCTTTGGTATATTTTGGTCATTGTGTTGTCTGTTCCTCTTTGATATACGAATTCTGATTACCCCTTTGGTATCTTTTGGTCATTGTGTTGTCTGTTCCTCTTTGATATACGAATTCTGATTACCCCTTAGTTTAAACATATTTTATTTGCTCAAATATGCAAAAAGGATAAGACACAAGTTAAACAAACTTATGAAGTCTTCTCCTATATACAATAAGTTACAACATTATTTGATAGAGCATGCATGCATATGAATATGTATTACATTAATATGTGTAAATTGAAGAACAGAGAATGAAGAAAGGAATTAGAGAAAGAGAGAGAGGGGTTGGTGGTGATGGTGTGTGTGATTGTTCATTTGGTGAACCACTTAAACAAGAAACCTTTCAGACCTCTTTATATATTCAAACACGTGCTTAAAAATAATTTCGTTATGTTCATTTAAAAGAATAGGATTACCACTGGTTAAAAGCTTGAGGTCTATAGCACAGTCATTAGGTAGCCAGCTGAGATTGTGAAACAATTTATATCTCATATTTGCATAATGAGAACAATCAAAGAAGAAGTGATACGAGTCTTCACGGTTGGCCCTTTGGTATCTTCAAACTTTTCTTATATCAATCATGATTGCTCATTTCAGGATAAAAGTCAACGCATTATGTGATTATGTGGTCTGATCTATATAACATGTGAGGGGTCACCGATTCTATGGTTGCTAAACTGAACGAGATCGTCTAAATATGGAAATGTGAAATTATTAGATCGAACATTTTCCTATTGTCTTGCGAGGGTTATTAAATAATTTACGCTGTGTACAAATATATTCCAGTGTCAATAGTCTGTGGCACCACCGGAGTCAATACATACAAAGTATGGTCGTTAATCAGATATTACAGCATTACTTATAGTATAACTAACTGTGATGTTCGATTACCAAAAATATGTCACGAATGACCGCACAACTGATAATTCACGAATGCGCGAGGCGCATGAGTGAATTATCAGTGTTGTGCGGTCATGAGCGACATATATTTGGTAATCGGACATCGAAGTTAGTTATACTGTTTATTATATAGACTGTTTTGAGTCAATACATTTGATATTTTCTTTCATCTGCATTACATGTGTTTATTTCTTTATTGAGCATTAATATACAACTGTGTCCTTGGCTACTCGTTGACTGAAAAGTTTGTTTAATGCTTTCAATTTTGTAAATAAATAAATTCATGTGCACATATTTCGATTATGAATATTATTTCCATGTTGGTTACTTGTAAACTTTGTGACCATAGTATGCACTCGACCTTGAAAGACACAATTTTATTTATTGACACTTGATGTATGTTTCATTTTTACTATATGTACATTTCATTTGTACTCTTGTGGGAAGAATGTTTTGTGAAAGAAGTCGGATGCATACCAATATTTGGCCGTTAACAAAACCAAAACTATTTCAAATTCGATGGATTATATAATTAGAAAACAAGTAATTTAACAATATAACAGCTAGGAAATGTAAATCGTTAAATGTGGGTCCAAACGGTTCAAACGTTAAATGTGTAATTTAAACGGATTATAACGGAAGGAAACTGGACTAAAGTTCACTCAGAATCGGAACCACTAAACGATAAAAGTAGGATTCTTTTATATATAGTTTTTGCTATTTGTAGTCCGGAATCATCACTTTGTCTTTTCTGACTAGACTTAGGATTGTTAAAATTAAAAATTCCTCCGTAAATGTAAGTGTTCCCATAAAAAACGAGACGACATCTTAGTGTCAGAAGTCATTGAACTAGTACTTGTGGTTGACGAAAGCTGTGAAAAATTTGGATTCATTTCACAAGAAGCAATAGAACGAACACTGTTATTTGGAGTTAATTTACAGCAGACGATCTTTTGGGGGGTGGTTAAAGTTATATTCTACTGTTGGACAGATTTTTTCTACCGAGACCACATATTTTTAGAGCATAATTCTGCCATGAAAAGTATTAAAACATGTCAATGTTTGCCAAATTTACCTGCTTTTTATTGTATCGCAATGAAATACTAGATTAAGATATCCTTTTGTTTATTTTTTAAATCTTTCCTTTATCATAAATGAAACGAACAATCTGTCAATGAAATGAAGCAAAGGGACATCAGTCCATATAATATTCTAAAAAAAAAATAGTTCCGGCTCGAAAAATGGCGGGAAAAATAGCGAGAGTGAAAATAAAATTGGTAATTTCACTAGTGAAATTATCGTTTTTATTTAACTCGGAAATCACGGTATTTCATCGATATCTATATAATAAAACATTGTAACCCTTGATAATTTGATATTTTGTGAAATAAAAGGCCAATTGCCCCATTCCTGGTCAGACGAACATTTCGATCGAGGTTGACGAGAAATCATCCATATTTATAAAGTACAACATAGACAGTGAAATCGCTGATCTGTAATACTTAATAAAAGGACCTGTTTTTTGTGTTGTTTCTTTGTCATTCTGGTGACATTGATTTGATAAATTATCTATTCGCTGCCATATTTAAACAATATAGGTTAACCGGTACGGAATATCTGTGTCACAGATGACCACGGATATGTTCCGTTTGTTAGTCCTACCCCGTCCCCCTGTACTCTTTTATGACGTATCACTAGATTTCTAAATTGATTACCTTTTCGGAGTATTTGCTTGCTTGGTTAGTTGTGCTTAATATATGTTTCACCATTGTTATACATTTTGTCAATTTTGCTTTGACCTATATATTGTCTGATTACTAGAATTCATGGAATAATCAGACTCGTGAGCCATATATTTATGTAGACAACATGTCATATTTTCCACGTGAGATGTCCTGAATTTTTCAATTCGATAGACATGAAACAAAAATGAATACAATACCAAATACTTCGATGTTGGCAATTTCTCACCCAACGTGTAAAATTTTACATGATTCGGCAAACTGGTATACTATGTGATCCTATGGTGTGTCTGTTCGATCCAATCACTTGACATTTTTAATTACTTTCGTTGTTGGTTGATAAAACATAACTTGGTGGTACAAAATGATTATACAGCTTTACAATTAACATTTGTAAATTGACATTTCCTACTTCTGCACATATCGGTTGAAGGTTGTGTCACACAAAATGCAACCTCTAAAATTGGCATAATGTACAGATAAAAAGGCAATGTAAATGTAAATCGTTAAATGTGGGTCCACACCGATGTAGCTATACACCGAATTGTTGAGATAAAATGAGGATATATTGAGTATGTTTTAATGACTATTTGCAATTTATCATGTGTTTTTTAGGAAACGGATTAATATAAGCGTTACGCTTGTTTCTGAATCCTATGTTATATTGTATTGTGGATAAAAATGTAATATGTAATTCATCAATAAAATATGTTTAAATCAAATGAGGATATATTGTGGGGGATACATATATAATTTGTATTTATGAGTCACATTATATGATGTTTTCCAAAAATAGACCGTCATATATATTGTGCCCCAGCTAATTGTATTGTGAACAAACGGAAGTGTTTAGTTTGTAAGCAATGTTTGAAGATACCAAAGCGGTAGTCAGAAGCCGTTACTCATACCCTGTATGGCATACCCCACATGAATAATCAGCAGACGACAATGACGTACCTGATGTTGTCCATATATTCATGGAAAACGACAATTAGAGAAGAAATAATGAGTAGATGAAAAAATACAGGTGGTAATAAGCGTCAAATTTGTAACATTGCAATTCCATTCATGCACCTGTGGAACACTGGATGTGTACAGCACCGTCTACATATTGGAACTCAGATTTGTTATTGCAGTTGAAACAAAACCGAAAATATCAACATCAACAACATAATGAATTCGTGTTCCTATATTTATACATCCTACATAAGTAGAAGACATCGAATGTTGAACATAAATTAAATATGTATGTATAAACTTGTATAATATAGAGAGTGTGGTATGTCAACATTGTCTCTAAAACCTAGCGAGATGAATTTTGTCGGCTGTTCTGTCACAAAACAGACATATTTTGCTTAGATAACTACACAAGTTATACAGCTTAATTTGAACATTTGTTTGAATCTTGTGGGATTTATTTAACCACTAATTGATGAGATCGAATAATTTTGCCAATTGATGTCGCATCAATGTGGTATTTGTAAACATATATATAAACGTGTTTTTTCACATAGGTTAGCATATGTCAGACGATATTGCTCCAATCAATTTCATAAACAATATATGTTAACTCTACGTTTCCTGGTCTTTATTTCGATTATAAAACACTTTGGCCAACATTTGAAAGGTTTTACCAATGATCCATTGTTAAATATTACCAGTGTAACATTTCGTAAATATATCGCCCAAATGTAATTGATTTTCTTGACTTTATTGTTGGCCATCAGTTACACTGTTAATCTAATGATATTTCATGACAGCAAGATTTGTCTTTCTATGGGTTCAATCTATAGGTTATTGGTATTTGTTCGTATATCAAGTTACGTTAATCAGACCACAGTACAATATATGTGGCGCTGATTTTCATCACTTTAACTGTTATTTTAATCGGTTAACGATTCGCCAATTAAAGACATATGATGTATGTTACAAGCCATGGAATGCTGTTTCTGGTTTGGTTTTGTAAAATGTATGGTGCCTCTATGCATTTTATTTGTTTCTTTTACGGTTTATTCCAGTTGGTTTATGAAACTTTTATTGATTTTGTATCTGTTGTGTCGCTTCATAAATAAGACATCCATTGTTAATCTTTATCTTATCTTCTATAATACGACAGCTAAAGATAATGAAATGTGTCTGGTTCTAGCGTAATCTTCTATAAATACAATGAAAATAAAAATAAAAGAATTCTAAACCATCAGAGCAGTTCCCAAATCTAATTCAAAAATCGTAGAAACAGATCAAATGGATACCTCTTACTCTCATCTGCGTGACCGTTCACGTTCTTGTCTTTGGTCCGGGCAAGTCAAAAGTGGCAGAGTAGGCCTACATGAAGGGGGACTCAACGATGGATACTTAAAACACACAGTTAACATTAGGAACAATACACAAGGAAAACCCCCAAAAAATTCAACACGGAAAACTCAAAAGATGAACAAGAATCTCACATTAACACGAGGTGAACCCAGTTGTTCGCGAAGGGCAAGCAGTTACTCTTTCTTATTGAAAATCCGCCTTGTTATACTAAGCTACAGTAAGTTTTATGGACCCAAACCTTCCCTTATAGTGAAATGATGAGGGCATGCAAGATGTGAGTGAAATCTTGTTCGTCATTTATAACTGGATAAAAATCTCTGATCTAAAAAAATACCGAGTCATAATCTTGAACTTTATACAAAATATATTAAATCTTTGCGACACAGAAATTGTCCTATGTTTTTCTTTATCAGTCCTATAAACAACGATTTAAATATTATATATTATAAAAGGCCATTGTAGGACATAATAGTGAAACAATAGTCAGCTAATTTGGTTTGGACCAAATTAAAATTGTCAACACGATTTTTCGGCATCTGTACACAAGTGACAGAATAATTTTCAATGTCAGGTGTTGATATCTTCCGACAAGATTTTTGAATGATAAGTTTCTTTGAAAATCGTTGATTGATTGCTTAGAATTCATTCGATGGCAAAGTTGCATTCTTTGCTCACATATATGCTTAGATCTATATATCATCTAGAATCATGGCAAAAAACCTGTGTTACACCCTGTTATTGTTTTGCATTATTATATTATAATTACTCTTTAGTAAATTGAACTTTAGTTTCAAAAGTACATTTGTGTACATAATTAGGTTTTATAGGAATGAAAATGGGTCACCCCTGTGTCGTCATATGATTATTGAGTAATATGTTCTAGCGTTAATTCTAACATGACCTCACTCTTTCCCTTTGTTAAAAAAAACAGAATTATTTCTTCGTATTATCTCATTAGCACATGCGGCGATGAATGTGACTGACGTTTCCATTGTTCAGTATAAATTGTGACCCGAATAATGCCGATAGAGGGCGCAGTATTATTCGAGTTACATAAATTGTGTGCGACATTTTCCACAAGCGTATGTATAAATTACCGACTTCCAATCAAAGTATACTACCGTATTTGTACTCTTAGACATATCAGAATCGAAATAAATCATGGTAGTTTTAATAGCATCCTTGAATCTGTCGTCTAGGGTCAAGGGAGGACAAGAACAACAAAAATAAATTATTTCTCGGAAATAAAATTTTTGTGGGCGGGTCATTTCTACTAGATTTAATTTGGGGATGTTCATTGGCTACTGAGATAAATTTAATTCATCATCTGTTGGAGTGTTTTATACTAATCTGCAGTTTCCGTAACTATTAGAAAGGGAGTTAAATGGCAAATAATTATTTCCAAAAATTGTTAAATTTTAATTAATTAGAAATTAATTTCCCACCAATCCTCCCCTGTCCTTCCGCCGATTCTTTATTTTAATAAATTTATTATTATTGGGCGGTCTTAATTTAGGCCGCACCTTTCATCAATATTGTAACATAATTTGTCGAGTTCATTGTTTCTTGATTTCAGTGTAAATATTTTATAATTTCATTAAACACGGCACACAAATTGAAGTGTGCCAATTTACGCCACCTAGTCTGTTTGTTTAAATGAGATAAATTGATGAAACAGAGCGGAAAACTGCAAGTTTATTGGTAGTTTTAATAGCATCCTTGCATCTGTCGTCTAGGGTCACGGGAGGACAACAACAACAACAAAATATATTATGCATATAGATTACATGCATACACCGATACATTTAGTCACTGTTCATCAATTAGCAAACCACGGTTAATGGCAAAACATAGTGTAAAAGTTGTATGAGATATTATTTAGGAACAGTATTTTCAAATCTAAAAGAACAGGAAGATTTAATAATTTGAAAAAGTAGAAATTCAAATAATTTGAATTAAAAAAAAAGTGGTATTGGGAAAATTAGGGAAAGGGTGATCTGCAAACACATTTGGAATCATCTCATGAGACATAAATAAATGTTAGTGAATACCGAAGGGGAAATACAAATTGTACAATCCAGAGAAAGTAGCAACATAGGGTACACACGACGAAGACAAACAAGATGAACTGTGAGCTAATATCATTTATGATACCCCGCATATATATGTTCAATGTGTGTAAAAACCAACTAAGTCGGCAAACAGGAAGTAGGAATCTGACGGGTCCAAAAACGCTTCCCACAATATGGCATATCTATATGAAGCTTGTGACCAAATATCAGATTTCTGCCATCAATAGTTGCTGAGAAAAATGCGACGAAAATATATTGGGACGGACGGAAGGACGGACAGACGTAAAACAATATACTTTCCCCTACGGTGGAGCGGGGGTATAACAAAGCAAAACACAACACAATATGTGTTGAACATCACTATACGTACATAAACTCAAATAACGTCAATAAGACTTATTTATTATGAATATTAATCGGTTTGTTTTTGCCAAAAATTCTACAGTACAATAATTATTAGAAATATAGGTAATTTAACTCAGTGTCAAATGGTTTCGACAGGAAAGTACCTATCCTATTGTCCTCTTCATATTTTCAAAAGAATTTAATGAGTTTTGACATAGGGGAATACAACTTAAGATTAATTCTTGTTTGAACGTTAAGTATGCGATAGAAAAACCAAAATATAGTTAATGAACGGTTTTCATACTCAATTTCATCATTACAAACAAATGTCCCTAAAAGGATCTGTTCTTACCCACGTTATTACTATATTATATTAACTTGGAACACAACTGTTTTCTTATTATACTGGTACATATACTGAAGAAGTCAACATTGTAAATAATATTGATTAAAAAGTAATTAGTCATGCTACTGACTGGTAAAGCTAAAACTATGATATTCTCAAATTGTGTTATTGAAAACAAATGTAATTTCAATTGTTTGAAGGAACTGAATGAGATTGAACGTACTTCCTTCTAGTTATCAACACACGGCACTGCTGTGTGGCTATTCAACATGATTATTGTATAAAATTATGGCATGTGAATGGTAGATATAAAGATATTTATGAGGATGAGAGGTTGTTTATGTGCTTTGATGGTTGTCTTGAAGAACTATGCTTTCTCTTTCATTGACAACATTATACCGCTTACCGATAACTATACACACTTAGGGTTTACATTTATTGCTGATACTAAGTGGATCAAACATTTTGAAAATTTATCCCATAGTAAATATTTATGCATGTTGAGAAAAATAAGATTTACTTTATACAGACAAAATGTGAAAATACTATCTGATCAAATTGTTTATATTTAGATATTATTTATAAGGTCAATAACTCGTATTCCTTAATGATAATTGACAAACCTGCTTTATTTACAGTATCTAGAGGCCTACTCTTTACCAGAACAAATAGCTGTGTTGTTTTTCAGCAAGTTGTTTTGCCGATGAGTGATTTGGGATAATTTGTTTTGGTAATATTGTGAACCAAGGCTATTCAACTTCATGTTTGTTAATCGAGGGATTGGTTTTAAACGCAAAGATCAAATATTTTTAACAATTTGAACATTCTATTGGTTAATTAATTTGTTGGTATAAATGAATAACATAAAATGCTGACATTGTAGAATGTCATACGAATATAAAAAACATCCACACAGTGGATTACTTTCAATGAATAAATGGAATTACATGGAATACATTTTTCCAGTCATTCCTTATGATATATTCAGCTAACATATTATCTCAAAAATAAAGAATACATGTGTTCTTGTTTTGTTCTTTGATCAGATATATTATTTGCTTTGTATATTTATTAATTGCTAAAAACAATGTTGAAACTAAAATAATCTTTTATCAGATATCTTCTACCCAAAAAAACAATATGATTCAATCTGAAAAAAAATGTTTGAATAGATCTTTTTCAAAATTTACTGTATGTTCACCCAATATTCTATTATATAGGAACAAGATATAAAGTAATGTTGATAGTCTCCATCTTCACCATAAACTTACATTAACAATATTGCAATATTCCATATTCTTATTAATTTCTGTAGGAGTGATATATTGCAGCAATTTCCATCTGAATATTTTAGCTTGTTTTTCTCTAAAAAATGGAAAATGAACAAAACAAAGTTGCCTTATGTTTGGTTTTTCATTCACCGACAAGTACATTAACCAAACATTTATATCAATTGGTTTAAAAAAATTACATTAATGCATTCATTATAAAGATATATGTTGGATAACTGAAGGATATACAATTTTTTGTATACATTTTACATTTACTATCAATTGATCTCTTTAAAAATGCACAAAACTTTTGATGGAGTTTCGAGATTGTGGTGAAACACACTATTTTGTAGGTATTACTTTTATCATGCAAGTAAATTTACTTTAACAATTAACCTTGTATTTTAATTTACTTAAAATGAAATTCTGTCTTGTTTTCATAGTTTCGCTTCAAATACCACTAATATAAATTAAACAACTATTTATTCAAATATCAACCACTGAACTCTTATTTCTAAAAATTGTAAAGTTGTTTCCCCCATATGATTTATTTTCTGATATCTCTAAAATTTTATGACATTTTTGTTTGACTCGTCGTTATATATTTCTTTTTAAAATTCAGGAATATGTAGTAAATAATCTATTTATTTGTGTATTCATTATTCGTTGAAAATTTCAACCACTTATTAGCAAATTGTCTAAAGTATTTATATGGTATCACTGTCCATTTGTCCATTCCTTCACTGACAAATGTTATATGCTATGGAAAGTAACTTTCTATGTCTATCTATGTCTATCATATTTAAACCTCAATTTCGATATTACCTACCACAGTATTTCTTCAACTATCAGTATGGCCTACCATCTCACACGAATTTTGTTTCAATTTCCTTTCTATATGTTTTCGGGTACAACACATGCACTAACTACAAAAGTAATTCAAGGTAATAATGAATAATTTCAGCAAAATGTTGTTTAATTGATGAAGATTTTACTTCATATTGTATGTGTTTTCTCTGTTCAATATCAAAATTAACTATTGGATTAAAAGCATTTTTTGGGGGGATGAGGAATTAAAATAGGTGCATTCTATGGCATCCGAATTTTATTCGAAAACCAACAAACTTAATGAGATCTAAGATGTACCGACTTATACGTACACGATCAAACCCGTAATATCTGTTTGACCCAATCAAGGATCTATTTAAATTTAATAAAACCATGCTATCCGTACCCAACTAAGCACACATTTTTATATATTAAGTGCACTAATAAACTTATTTTTAAAGGGGCATTAGCTACGATTTTGACCAAAAAGATTATATGCTTTGGAAATTGGTAACTAGCTTTAAGATGAAGAAATAAAGATAAATATTTCACATTAAACAGCTTATCGAACCACTTTCCGCCTTTTGAGAACGAAAATTACCATCGATTACTTATTTGCTTGGAAGCAAATAATTTGACCTTATTTAATGGTGTTCGTTTAACTCGATCTTTAGTTTTATGTGTATATTTTGTAGATCATTGTTTTCCTGTTCTGTGTTGTCTGTCCTTTTTCGATTTAGGGCTTCGTATTACCCCTTTGGTACCTTCAAACGTTTCTTAGAATGAATATTTAAAAACAAACAAGGTCATCTGAAATGATTTTACCTTGACGGATTCCACACTGTATATTGGACAAAAGCCGTTGAATTCAAGAAATCATACACAGCGATCATTTATCATCTTCTCAATGGTCTTAAGTAACAAATGATGAATGACTTGACTTATCTATATGTATTAATGTTTAATATTTGTACTTAATTTTGACATCTCGGATACTGAACTTGTTTATCACTTTTCCCTGTTAGCTATTTTTGGATAGGAAATTTTTTTGAATGGCCTTTATTTGTAATTTAGGTTGGCATACGAAGGTTACAATGTTTTTGTTTAATTGATTACGTGAATGAACAACACGAATCCCTAGAAAAAGCGAGGATGAACTCAGTTCCCGTGCTATACTGGTAACACCCGTCGTTCTACTCTTGTTAGATGCATATTTTGCTTATAGTTAGACACTGATTATATGGCCAATATACATTGAATCGTATTCTTCAATGATAACTTATTAAACTACTTTGGTTGTATCGCTTCCAAACACTTGTAAATTATACGGCTTTAAAATATTTCTACTTGCAGCATACCTGGTGAAGGTTATTCCATGAACGCGTCGTGTGCATCATACTTGATATCTACGTTTTTATCAAACTATATCAATGCCTGTTTTAAGGTCAGACAACAAGTTTGTTATTGTCCCTTTGTGCTTTTCCTAATAGTTCTTACCGATGAGTGATTTGTGTTGTTTTGGTTGGTGATATTGTGAATCAACACTATTTAACTTCATTATTGTCACGGAGTCATCGTGGTCGTCATCGTATGGTAGTTTTATTTTCTACAGTTACCTCCACCAATAAAACTAACCGCCACGATATTACTGAAATATTGTTGAAAGTGGCGTTAAACAGCACTAACAACCCACCTATTATTGTCAATTGAGTCTGTTTATTATTTCTGGACAGTCTAATTCTTGTATGGCTTTTATTTGGTTTGTCTATGAAGGTTAGCGTTTAAAATGTGTTAAACGGGCATATTTACTCCTCAATATATATATGAGGTAGAGATTTGCCTTCTTTTTTATAGTTCTATTCTTTACTGTCTGTTACATGACTAGTCAGAGTTATGTGTTACATTTTTGTTTTTATCTTGTTTTGCACGTCTCCATTCTGCGTGGCGAATAGGGGAGCTCTCTCGATTTGGAGGGGACTGTGTCAGAATATAATACGGAAATGCTGCCTTAGAACCATAGTAGGCTACGTGTTTGGAGTGTGCCACGATCCTTGTACGATAAAGATCTCTTTTATAGATTTCGGAAAACAGTAGGCGCATTGTAGTCGTTAAATAAACACTCATTTATCTGTATCTACCCAACTCGTGATACTTTTACGGTGGCAGTGAAAAGTCGTTGAACCGGATGTCCTTTCTTTTCCTATATGTTTTAAAAAAATATTTATTCAAATTGTTCTCGTCCTGAATATAGCTGAAATGCAGCTATATACATTTGTATGTACATTTCCTTGTAAGACCATGTTCAACAAAGACAACTAGTGGGGTTCGTGTTACTCGGTCTTTAGTCTTATATGTATGTTTTGTTGATCGTTTTTTTTGTTCTTTTCTACTTTATCGGTTGGCCATTGTGTTGTCTGTTCTTCGATACACGGATTCTGATTACCCCTTTGGTATCTTCAACCTCTTCCTGTAAATGAATACTAATCGTAAAGTGTCATTAAAAAAATATTGAAATAAACATTAGTAAATTTAATGAGGCATGTGGTTACATGTTTTATCGTGCATCTCTACTTTCTGACACACACTTGTAAAATACAATGCACGCAATATATACATTTAGAGGGTTTTATTCATAGAATGTTATTTGTTGTATCATCATTTTTATCGCCTTTAATTGAAAGAGGTCGAGGTTAACAAAGGTATATTTTGGTATTTAATATTGTGAAAGCGTAAACTTATTTGGCAGGAGTTTTGTTCCTGGCTTTCTAATCTAATTAACTCGATCATTTTTGTAGAATGATTCTAGTTTAGCATCGTATTCATCTATGGCTAATGACTGCTCTTTAATTGTTTGCTCTAATGTATTGATTTGAATAAATTGTTTAAAAATCTTTTTTCATGTTTTCCCCATGCTTATTGATTATTTCTTTTAATGGGATTATATGAGTCCCAACACGTGTTTGAATGTCCGATTAAATAAGCGTACAAATAGTTTCACTATTTTTTTCAAATAGTACAGGAATTATTTTGTTAAGGACATCGGGACTTGTATGGACCTCAAAAACTTTGTCTGTAATGTTTTATCTTGATGCAGAGGTTTTCTTGTTGGTGTCAAGATCTCGCATTTGGCGTAAAGTTTGTTTTTGTCTGGTTGGCAAAGTATCAGGGTTGTCTTGGTTATCCCTGTTGTTAGAGGAACGAGTTATTGATATATTAGGCCGAAAACTGGTATTTAAAATTTCAGAGTTGCCATCATTGTTTACAAATATGAGGGCGGCCATGTCACCTCCCATTTTGACCTCTGGTCAGTGAGTTGTTGATAAAGTTTACAATTGCAATACAGTCATTAATATTGCCTCAGACACTATTTGCAGCACACTTGTATGCAATATTCTGTAGTGTAACAGTCTGGCAAGATTTGACATTCAACGTTTTAGTTATCCATCATAGTACTCTCTTTTTCAGAGAGCTCAATTACACGCACGACATTACGGACGCATGCCTATTCTCTAAAAAAAATATAATAACGTGTGAGCAGATAGAATTTAAAATAAGTATATTGAAACTGTCAGCTTAATCTGGTACCCTCATTTTGATATGAAACCAGTCAATTCTATCTGGTGTGGCTTTCTTGTAAGAAGTAATATAATGTTTTATTCTAATAAAATTACATTTTCGTCTCAGTTATGATAATGAAAGATTTCCAACAATTTCTTTACAGAAATACATTATAAATCAGAGAGTTATTAATCGGCTGACCTCGGCTTATAAACATAGATAATCTTTTTAAATGTAATATTGGAAGGAATTAACTACTGTGAACTGTCAGCATTTTATCTTGTGTAAATTCGTTAAACGTATAGTTTAGTAGTGTGAAATTGGAAATATAACTAATTGAGTAATAAATCAAGCTGCTTCAATTATGAATGTCATAATCACTTTAATCCGACGACATTTATGTTGATAGCACCTTAAATACAGTTGTTATTTGCTTCATGTTGTCAGACAGAAAATGTCGTTATGCTTTGATAGGCTACGGTTAATTATTAAGAGTAAAAACTTGTTTATTCCGAATGTGTCCCAGTAGCAAACAGTTATAGCGTTACAACTTGTCTGGTAACCGCCATTATTTAAATGATTTCGTATTAAATTATCAATTCGTTTAAAACTACATCTTGATACTATGAATAAACGGGGCTTGTTTGTTTTGATTTATTAGATATAACTATTATTAAAATTTAAAGTCCCTAAATAATGTAATTGATAATAAAACTAAGATTCTCCTCCTCCCTCAGGCATAGGTAGCCTTAACATATTTTGGCTATCCGATAGTTTCCGTTTGATTTATTTGCTCCAAATTTTTTTTTTTATTAGTTGGTTTTCCAGTAGTTTGATTATGAGCCCACCCGATGAATATTGTTCAAGAAACGCGTCGATTGCACTAACATCGATATCTTCGTTTTTATTATTCCATAATGAAGAATAATTCAACTATGTAGGACACCAAAATATGTTTCATACTCTTCCAAATGCAATATTGTGATTTCAAAGACAAGCATTAGACTGTTTCATTAGCTGTACTAGTAAACAGAGGTAAATAAACAGGTCATAGAACTATCAGATTGGTTAAGTAGGACATTAATATCAATATCTTTGGCAGTTATGGTCGGGAAAGTTAATGAAATTTCTTCATCAACGCATGTCATGCTTGTTCGTTATTTTATCAGTATTGCCTGCAATTGCAAATCAATACTACTGTGGTGTCTACATTCTTCCTCATATAGACAGTTGTAGGTACTCATCTCATGCTTTAATAAAGGACCAATCTTATTAAAATAAACACTGATTTTAACAAAGCGTTCTCTGATACTGTCATCGTCACGTGACTGAGTATATCATTGACAACATTTAAGTTCTGTTTTATGGACGTGTTTTTCAACAGACATTCGATAGTCGTATGGGAATAGTCTGTACCCCTCCTCTCGCCTACTTATGCCTTTATTCTTATGAATTAGTCATTATACACGGGTACCCAAGAAAGACGAAAAGAAACTAGATTACCATGTTGATTGCTTCTATGGCATTGGAGATACCACATATATAGCCAGATCTTCAACATACATTAACCCTCACCTAGACATTGACAGTAAGGACCAATTAAGAAATAAGCTTTACAAGAGATGACTTTTGTGAATTTGCCATTTATATTTAGTAACATTCAAGCATCAGCCGCATGTGACACATATCTCTCTCTAAGTCAATACATGGACGATATTACAGAACTCTATGAGGAAATCGTTGTTAAATGGTAGTTACTAACAAGGAAGGTACTGAATCAAAGGTTCATAGTGGTAAAGTTGAAGTCATCACTTTGAAAGTTTTACTTGGCAAAGCCTTATCAAATGTGCTACATATGACTATGGATGTGTCCCTTTTGTCGTAGTCAACGTTCATCTCCTAATGTCATCGTTCATGATTTATCATATGATTTGTAAGATGATGGGCGCCACTACTGGGTCAGAAACTGCTTAATGGTTTTCAGCACTTGTAATTACTATTTTTTTCGAGTTTCCTAATTGATTCCTGTGTATTGTTGTGTCGACCATTGCTTGTCTTCTTATGCTTTCATTGATCATTGTATTGTCTGCTTGTCCTTCGAGTTACGGATTCTGATTACGCCTTTAATGCCTTCAAACTTATCTTTATGGTAAAAATGTCATATCGCCCATTGACAGGTAATTAAATGTTCTACAATACTGTTGTGTTAACATGATCCTTTTGGCACCACAGGAAAAATTAATTTTGAAGCTATTATCGTACATCTAACTTTAATTAGTATTACAAAAAATACTAAATCTTGCAAATTAACACAAGTTGGTACTTTATTCAATTTCTTTTTCTTTTTGTGACTCTTTGTGTAACAATTGTTTTACCATTGTTCAAACAATTTGTTGCAAGTTTCATTTGATTTCCTTCCGATAACATGTTTTTCCGTAACATATACCACCACTTAAGGAAAGAGGTTCTTCATGTTTTGCTAGGTATAAAGACACAATATAATGTTAACGGGTTAATAAATGTGAGATAACAAAAAGGGTCATAACGACTTTCTGGTGTCGAACACGCGTTTCATTAGATTCTAATAATACAGTTAGTGGTCAAAGAGTGTATTTATTATGTATTATACAATTATTCCAAGCGTTGAAAGTGCTACAACGCGTCTGGTAGTCCTACCGAGTGTTTTTTGCAAATTGCTTGACATATTCAAGAAAATTGTAAATATTAAATACATTTTCTTAATATATTTTATCTTTTGTGAGCGAAAAAGTTCACAAAGTTCTCATGTTTTATATAGGTCCTTAAATAGTTCAGGTATAAAGCAGGAAGTCGGAATGTTCATATGTTTTTTTTTGTATTTCATTTCTATGAAATTGAAGTTTACTCCAAATTAAATCGTGTGTCATATTATAGAAAATAACTGTTTACATTAGTATAATGAAATGCAATCAAGTTGAAAGTGTTCATCTGGGAACCGCACACACAGACAGGAATATAGCAATTTTGAACCTTATTTACATGAAACATACATTTAAACATATCACGGATTTAAAACGAAATGATTTGAAAGTAACTAGAGATCAGCGTAAATGCTTCCTAAATATGTAATAAGTAAAACAAACTCCCCGGCAAAGCAATTTTAACATATAATATCTCAAAGCTGACGGTTGAAGGAGTACCATAATGAAATTATTATGTTCTGGTGTCGACCATGGGTTTCATTAGATTATATTATTAACCAATAGGTATTTATATGTACAAAATAGACTGTTTTATATCAATACAATAAGGTATTTACAGCCGGTCCATTATGGCTTTGCCAGTCCATATGGGTTTTAGCCGGTCCTTTATGGATTAACAGGTCCATTATGACATCCGTGTATGACACGTAAATTACATTTCAGAGATGGTGGCAGTTAAGTACGCTTCAAATGAAATTGCAATCCTTTTCAGGAACAGACTATAGAAAAATGTAGATAGACAACAGTATAGAACAGACTATAGGTTTTGTTTACATCTGACGAAGCCCCATTTTTAATTAGCAGACAACAACTAGAGCAGAGATGTCAGAAAGTTGCAGTACGATACCGCCGATAAAATCGCATGCAAGGGCTAAGAGTGGCGAGGATATGATGGATGTACTCGCACATGACATTATGCGGTACGAAATGCTCAGTGTACAGGATGAATATAAAGCCTTGGCATTTGTCCTACAGGGAAATGAAAGTGAGGACTTTGAAATGCAGGAAGTACAACTGCAACCGTTACCCGAACTACAGGCTGTTGATGACCAGTTTGAATCAGAGGACCCTGGAGCTCAATCAGAAGAGAAAGAAAGAAACAAAAGATACGTAGATATAAGTTTACAGGACACAGCTAAATTCTTACAGGACAATGCAAATAAGAACACTATTTACAAGACAAAATCTGACATGAAATTGTTATACGACTGGGCACAGGAGAACGATGAAATGAGAAAAGTTGAGGAAATACCACACCCAGAGTTGGACATGTTACTTGCAAGATTTTAGTTAGGTATGGAAACGTACAATAGCTAGATCACTTCCTGTGAAAATGTAAACAGTTGTAAAAGGGGGGGATCCACTGTGTCCCAGCGCACGGTTAAGGTACTTTACCCGTGACATCTAGCCTATCACCTCTATGTGTCAGTCGCAAAATAAAGTTTCGATTTTCATGCCATATGTGATAAGGTTTCTCAGTTGCCTGCCGAAGGTCGGTTTCCTCTACCACTAAAACTGATCGTCATGAAATTAAATGAAATATGAAGTAGAAATTGACATTAAACCCCAAAAAGACGGAGGGGAATGTTTGCCCTCAATTTCACTGAACTTTTGTATTTAAGACAAACTAAAATATATGTCTGTTTAGGGCTACCCGACCTACCCTATTATTTACAGCCAAAAAATGCCTACCCTATTCCATTTTATTCCATTTGTTGGACAAGGACCGTTCAAGTCAGAATGTTTCGCCTATTTTTTGTTTATCACAGTGTAACCCTAAACAGACATATATTTGTTTGGGCCTTATACATGTGGTAGAGGACATATTTTATTTTGCTATTAAATGAATATCTTGGTCATCGTTCACTGTCAGACGTCTGGGTTTTCAGATTTTGTCGTACAATCAATGTATGTCTTTCATGTCTTTTGAGATTTTTATTTTCAGACTTTTTAAAAGAAACTAATTCCTAAATTTGATATGTTTAACATCAATATATATTTTACTGCAGGGGTCCGTAAACGAGATGGTACAGAGTATGCTCCTGATATACTTACTGGAATACAGAACAGTATTGATCGCCATTTAAAAAACTTGAAATATAAACTTGATATAAAGAAAGATGAACAATTTACCCACTCAAGGAAAGTTTTAGAAACAAAGAGAAAACAACTCAAAAGTCAGGAAAAGGGCAATAAAAAGAACCGTGCAGAGTCTCTTGATGCTGATGAGACCAAAGCATTGTATGAGAAATAGTTACTTGGTGCAGGTTTGTAGATATTTTACATTTCAAAACAAAAGAAAATTAACATACAATAAGATAAAATTTGTCAGTTGCTTACCATATGCCAGCATTTTACTCAGGAAACTCCTGTTTCCTCCGCAAATAAAACTAACTGTCATGAAATTACCCATATGGTGTATACAGTGACGTTAAACCACATCAAACAAACAAACATAACAAACAATAAGTAGGGGATATTTGATTCGTATTTGAACAATTTCTGAAATAAACCATCAGTATAACAAGGAAGCTAGGTAAGCGTATATTTGTGGATGGAAAACCACAAATTTATGTCTGCAAGTAAATATAAATGAGTTATCACCATATAAATAAAACACCTGATAAACGTCAACTTATTCAATGTATAATTTTTCCAAGTAGTTGTTTCAATAGTGTAGTTTTCTTTATTTCTATTTCCGCAAACCTAAAATCATTATTAAACACTGTTTGGCTGAACAGTGGTATTTTCTGTGGCTTCCGGGGGAGACAAGAACATTCAAGTCGGATGCTTGGGGATTTGCAAATAAAGACAGATTCAAGTGGGAAGGAATACCTTGAGGTTAATGGTATTTATATATGTAAAACTTAAAGTTGTTTTAATCAATTCTAGTACATGTAGTCATGAAAAATTAAGAGGAAGAAAATCTCACTTCCCCATCAAACAAGTACATGTACTGTATAAAATACATTATGTACTCAGATTGAAAATTTGGAACGCCAGACTCTAATTTATGTTATAAACTTCACAAATAAATAATAAACAGTTAGAATAGCCATCAAACTTCTGCCAGGTGTACGTATCTTTTATATATTAAATATATTATTTATCTTCCAAAAATAGACCACATACAATGTATTTCATTTAAGGAACAATATTTTTCCATAATGAAATGTTTATTATTTTTCTTAATTTGAGAGAGAACTACTAAAGCTCGTACTGGTGCAAAAAGTAGTGATCAAAGAACCGTGCTATCAAAGATGTTTGCACAACCAGAAAACCCATATTGTCCTATTGCCATGTACAAATACATACAAAAGCGACCTGATGATTGGCGTGACATGAACTCCAGATTTTATCTACGTCCTTTGGACAATCCTAATGATGACCTGTGGTACAGTCACCAACCACTAGGAAAAAATAAGTTAGGCATAATGATGAAGTCAATGGGAAAAATTGCTGAAATTACCGGAAGAAAAGTTAATCACTCAACGAGAAAAACTTTTGCCGCAACACTATTACATGCCGACAGGCAAAACACTGAGGTCGCCCAGCTGGGTTGGTTGAAAAGTGTTGCAACATTGACTAATTATAATGTTCCATCACTAAAGCAACAGAACATAGCATCATTATATTATCAGAAATAATGCTTCCTGAAACATCAAACATTGATGATGTAGTCAGTGATCAAACATAACATAAAAATGATACCCCTGCCATTGAAAACGTTGAACTGGACATTTAGAATCCTACAAATTCTCAGTCTGTTATAAACAATTTGAATTCCAATACAAATTCAAATTTGATTGCAAGTAGAAAAGAAACAAATCCTTTTAGAATTCTATGTGGGGCGACAATATCTGTAGGAGTTATTAACCTCAATACATCTCAGGAAAAAGAAAGTTGGACAGTTCTCCGGAATAACATTTATTTCTGATAAACATTAATTGATGTTTTTGGAGTTATTGTTATAATTGTGATAAAATTCAATGTTAGCAAAATGTTTTTACTTTGATCATTGCTATTAAGGTTTAAACAACACTTTTTACAGAACATTGGTGTCGAGAAAATTTGAAACCATAACATGTGTTGATTTCAAGATGTATATTTCATATACTTGATGAAATTAAGGTTCGATTTTCATTCATTACAGGGTATGAGATAACGGTTGTCACTTGCATTACTATAGGTTAGTGGATTGGTTGCTTCCATGTACTTTTTTCGTCGCCAATGAAACTGACCATCATGACATTAGCCATAGAGTGTAGAAAATGGCATCAAACTCCATTTATATGCAAACGGAAGATACTCCAATTTGTCGTGTAACTAACTCATTGTTTGGTTCCTGGTCTTGCATGATTTTTGGATGGTTTGTATTGGACTTGTATGGCAGTATATTCTTCATATTGTTAAAGTTTGTATGTGGTATTAACCTGAATACTTACCTTATTTGGATGATAAGGATTTGGCTAAATGTACATTTAATACAAAAAGTTCACATAAATACAAGGAACATATAAACAAAGAGATAGTTCTTTGATTTCTGTTCTTCTTTATATGGTTAGACCTTCAATCATGAGATTAATCAAATATTTTATACCTCATATTTGCACCAATATGAACAAAACATGTACTCTGAAGGGAATCTGTGCATTTTGTAAAAATGCAGTTAACTTTTTGAAAAGTTCAAAACATTTTAAAATTCTAACATAAATTCTTATTCTAATTGGTTAATAAAAGTTTTAAAAAATGGATGTTTTCATAATGGCCCTGTTATATCTTCTCGGTTTGTAATAATGGCCCTCGGCGTTGCTTCAGGCCATTACAGCCATCTTCGGCCCATTATTACACACCTTGAACATATAACAGGGCCAATATGATAACACACATTCATTAATACTATAACAATGCATTTAGTGGTCAAAGAGTGTATTTATTATGTATCAAAAAATTAATAGAAGCATTCAAAGAGATAAAAAGCATCTGGTTGTCCCACCGAGTGTATATTGCAAATAGCATGACAAATTCAAGAAAATAATAAATCGGGACATAAATATCTTATTTTTACATATATTTTATCTTTTATGAATGAAAAAGTTCACAAAGTTATTATGTTTTATATCAACATTAAGTCGTTCATGCATAAAACAAGAAGTCGAAACGTTCTTTTTTTCATTTGTATGACGCTTAATTCAACTTAACACTGACATAAAAGAATGGTGTGTTATATTGTAGGACATGAACATTTACATTGATATTTCATAATGCAATCAAGGTGAAGGGCTGAGGGCCACCCACGAAGACAGGAATAGCACTTTTGAACCTATATTTCCTGAAACATACATGTTGACATTATGATGATGTCTTCTTCTATAGTATTGTAGCGAACAAGGGTTATGGGGCAAGGGAAATAACTGACGTAATTGTATTTTTACTTATATCACTCTTCCCACTGGAGATAGTGCTTGAGGATGCTGATACTTTACTTATGCCACAGGATTATGTAAAGCTACATATACCAACTTGTCAGTGGGCAGTTTACAGTGTAAGGGGGCCATAACTCTATAATTTCTTAGCAAGAATTAAGATGTATAACAGTTAACAGCTTTATTTGTTGCAAAGTAATTCAACAATATTTCAAACATTATTCATAAGAATTTAAATCAAAGTTTGTTAGCCAGTCCACCTGTAGCGTTATAGTAATACACATATGTATAATAATTAATTCTTAAAAAATATCATGAGTCGATACATGGGGGAAAAGTTTGTGACAAAATCTGACTCTCAACCAAATACTAGAGTCCTCTTTCCTTTCAGAGTTCTCAATATAATCAGAAAAAGTGTGAAAAGTAAACTATCATTTTAGTCTACTTTGAATAATACAGAAAATACCAATTATCAATACAACACAACACGACACAGGCTGAGTACTGCACTTAATTAACTATTTTATGAATTTCGAATGAGTTGAAGTTGGAGTCCTTTCTCTCCCTTCGAGATAAGTTTAAATAATAACAAAAATAGCAAGAATGTCCAGTCCTTACTGGACTTGAGTCTCTCTCAATTGTTCAACTCAAATTGAGAGTTCCAATCCTTATGGAATCTCGCCCTACAGATTTAAATGAGTTTTAAAAAATTACAACTCGCAAGGAATCATTTTCCCATGCAAGGTAATTTACTTTCCAGTCCTTCTGGAAAGTTTCCCTTATATGCCAAAGAACCTATTTAAATCCTATTTAATAATATAAAAGTTAAAAAATTAACAAAGTTATAGAACTGAAGCTTTTTGCCAGAAAATCATTTCTTAAAATGTAATAAACCAAATTCTCCATAAATAAGCTTTAACAAAGTATACAGCTTCTGCAAATATAGAATAAAATTTAAGAGACCAGCTCGAGTCTGCTAAAACAAAAATTTATACTTCCGAAAATAAGAAAATTTAGTCTTCCCCATTTTTGTCTCAATTATTCCTTCTAAAAAATAAGTCCAATAAAAATAATTTAGAAAAACTGTCAAAGATACACCAAAAATTTACCTAACAATTAAAACTGAACTGTCTTCTTCAAAAGATGAAGCAGAACTCCCTTGTTGGATTTTACGTCACTCGTTGGAAAAAATGTTGGAAAATATGTTGGAGGAAGTTGAATTTTCCCGCTACAAAACTTTATTTTACAATTATTCATAAAAATTCTAAAACTACCGAATTCACACTTCTATACAAGTGTACACATCATTACAATCTTTATTTTCTAAAACTAAATTATTTCCGTGGTAACAATAGACAATGTAAGCGCCATCCCGGATGTTATACTCGCCACTACAGTCTACACAGGTAAACAACGTGACAAAGATGAGGATCAAAAATGTGAAATTTCAACAATATGACGCCGTGACAACGTTAATTATGGATATACATGAATTCTACTATGTGGATGAACAATGTCTAAATCCGTGAGTACCACGTTATAAGTGTAATTACTGAAAAATCAACATGAATCGACTACGATTGAACTAGCCATATTTCGATCGTTCTACGCATGAGTAATACAAATGTAATATGCAAATTATACAATTTAATTGAAAGACAAAACTGCAAGTGCCCGTTACTTAGATGAAATATATTATGAGCACAGAAACATAATCACAACAACATGAAAAGAAACGACTACAGTGGACTGGTACTGTTTTTATTTTACAACTTCAACAACATTCAGTTCTATTCTTAACAAATAACAACAGTTGACAGACAAAAGTTAATTTTGAAAAATGCGGGACATGTGTACACGAGGTAATTTGCAGACGACAGATTCAAGAACTAGACCTAAGGAAATGTCAAGTAAACATTATAAATCATGTAACCTGCAAATCAAATATAGGAAAGATGATAAATAAAATAACCTTGTGGGTATAAAAATGTTATTTTAGTCACTGTTGTCTGTCCATGGCAAATTCATGATAAATGAGAATAAATGTTCACGAGACTTATGCTCATGAGTAAATGAGTTCTTACGACGATTCCAATTTCCACACATACACAAAGCACACGTACTACAACTTCCTTTTACTCACTCTTCCAGCTCCCTCATACACAGTGCAATTCGAACACTCTCATATATTGTTGACCACACATGTAAATCTCACACTCGGCTCGTTATCTTATACTGAAGCTGAACTATGTACCAAAAAAAATGATATCCTCATATGTACCTTACAATTTACCCCCCAATTAAACATTTAAGCGCCTCGCCAATGTTTAATTTACAATGCAAACGAATAAATATGCAAATAATACACAATACAAATGTACATGATAAGTCATATGTGATAAATTTACTTATGTAACTGATAATTTAAATATTGTTTTTTTTTAACATGAATGTACTGATCCATGACCTGGAGTTGTTATGTAGAAATAGAATAAAAAAAATATGAACAGATGAAAATATAGGTGTCCATGACATTTATCTGGCAAAAGGTAATTACATATATAATTAAATAAATAAATAAATAAATAAATAAGTTTTATTTAAAGTCGAAGCATGTATAACAAACATAACACATGCTCTAACGAGCTTTTAAATTCGACTATATACATGACATAACATGCCTACAACATACAGCACATATAAAAAAGCACATGATAATTTAAAAGCATAAAGCCAAACATATCCACCTATATACTTGATATTTGTGTAAGTCTGTTTTACGAAAGTATAAAAAATAACTTTAACCATTAACTGAATTAACCCTAACCAAAAATCGTGATATTATACACCTTGAAACCCATTTGTACCCTGTGTTTGATAATCTAAACAAAATTAACTTTTAAATCCAACTCCAAAAAAAAAAAAAAAAAAACAATTCTTACCTATTTCAAATATTTTTACAAATTACATTTTCTGAAATTCTATAAAAAGTCTATTAACAGTCATTTTTCTTTACTACAGATCTCGCGACAGGTTTTGGTGAATTCTCCTTCTTCTGTTGCAGGTAATATGGCCTGAGTCGAGTGCGGGCTGAGTTCCTGAACGTCTTCGGTTTCTGCCCCTGTTGTGCCTGGAGGATATTTAAAATTGACCACAACATACCCTGTTGGCGAGCCAGCAAACGCTCTTGCTGCCGAATCTGGCCTCTGAGGAAACTGACGTCTGTGGATAATGTGGTGTTTTTCACAGTATTCAGTTTCACCTCCTGCGATAGTGAAGAGACCTCCTGTGTTAACAATGTGTTGGTAGAAGTCACAGTCTGAAGTGTCTCTAGCACCGTGGCATGGTTGGAAAGTTCAACTTCTGACGTAACAACTTTCCTATTGGAATCTTCATGTGACTACACTTCGCGGTGGAGGAGAACTTTCCATGAACATCTCCCCGTCAAATAAAATCTGGTCAAGGACGTCAACTGATTCCTCAGCTGCGGGCTTTGAAGTTATAGTACTAGAGAGTGGCTGATGGCTGGCCACACTCACAGCTGGACTGGAGTTAATTGCAATGGGCGGAAATGACTCAAGATAGGGTAAGGGGACCCCGTGAGCTGGACTCATAGTACTAGGTTCAGGTGGTGGTGTGACGACAGACATTGGCTGTTGGCTTTACAGAATTGGCATGGCCGGCACCTCCGTAAAGTCAAATTCAGGAAGTGGTACCTGAGGTTGCCATTGAGGTGGAGCGGTCACTGAGGCCGTATGCTGCTGTCTGGCTTGTGGTTGGGCGGGTACTGACCACACAGCCTGATCACTAAACATCTGACTATTTTGAACTACCGGCCTGACGTACGTCATCTGCTGCGAATTGGACACCTGACCCACTAGTGGGCTCTGGACGGCAGTAATCATAGGAGCTGACGACTTAATAGCTGGTGGAACAGTCCTGGTCCTGGTGGCCCAATATCTAGCGGACTGTTCTCGGCTGAGAGCAACAAAATCCAAATCGTGCATATCTTGATTAAATACACGCACACTATTTCCCTCCTTTCGATAGGCTGGATCCCCTTTGAAGTCATTCTTCAGTACGGCTGCCCTTCGGGCATCAATATGAGGACCGAAACCTGCTTCATGACTAATGAGCTCGCTCAAGGTATGGCATCTTATGTACATAGAGAACAGAAGTGCTGGAAATTGTCAGCACTCCAGTGCTCCTTGTAGTGGTGAGATTTCATCCTGGACAGCTCCCATATAACCATCTTGGGTAGGCATTTCATGCATTGGTATGCAAGACCTCTTTTCGCATGTTTAACTTGCATTTATTGGGACATCCTTCAATTCTGTAAATAAATAAGCACTAGTAAGCCCCTTGACCACTTGGTCAAAAATTAGCCTGTGTAAATTTTTATTTTCGACTTTAGTGCATAAATTTCTAACTCCATATTTGGTTAGGATTCTGTCACAACCTTCATTAATTTCGATTTATTTTTATTTTTTACGGTAGGGCTATCAACAGATCATTTGACATAACCTCATCTTTTGCCATTACTAAATTTTGATAAATTCTACGTATTTGGGATATTGCCCCTAACTAAACCTTTGAGTTCCAGGCACATTTGGCTCTTCTGTATTTGAAAAAAAAATAATAATAAAGAGTAGCTCATTGTTTAAAGTACATGCGACCTCATTGTTTAGGTCAATTCTGGGGGTTCATTATCTAAAATCTCCAATTTCAGGCAACAACATTCATTTTGGTAAAAATATATCTGACCCCTTGCAATTCAGGTCATTAATAATAACTCTATTAACAATTCAACTATTTACCACATGGATAAAGGTTTTATAACTCCTTCCACATGGGATAATAATATTCAATACAAAACATTATCTTGATAGGTCAATCTGGATACATGTTTCCTTGTAGAAACACATTTTACATTCATATATATACACAGGAAAAAGGGTAAGGCTACAGTGGACATGGCTAACCACTTTGTTTATTATTTTGGTTAATTTTACTTCTTATTTTGGCTTCTACCTTAGTCAGCCATTTTGGACTTGACTTTCCCACATAGGGTTTTAATTTGTCATGGTTAAGGACTTTATCTTTGCCCTTTTCATCAATTTGAACTTTATAATTTAAGTCGCTCAGTTTATGGGTAATACTGTAGGGTCCAACATATAGAGGTTGGAGTTAAGGGCATTTCCCTTCTTTCCTGTTTCCGTTTCTGACCCATACTTTGTCTGCTTCTTTATAAAGCGTTAATTTAGATTTAATATCGTAAAAATCTTTACGACGTTTGGCACTACGGGCTAAGTTTTTCCTAGTTATTTCATGGATTTTTGTATCCTCTCCCGAATTTTTCGGCATGTGCACCACATGTGGTTTCTTTTAGATCACACATAACTGAACTTCCTTCCTTTGTTAAGTCATAGGGCATTAAAACTTCCCTTCCTAACATTAATAAATTTGGAGAGAGACCTGTCGATTCATTTGGGCTTGCCCTATAGGCACCGGTTAAACAACCTAGATTCAAGTCCCAATTGGTTTGTTCTCCGCAAAGATAGGATTTTATCATTGAGACAATGCTTCTGTTAAAACTTTCTGTCTGCCCATTACATTTGGGGTTTCTAAGACTAGTCCGGGTTTTCCTTATTTCTAATATTTCACATAATTGTTTGAAAATTTCACTCTCGAAGTTTCTACCCTGGTCTGAATGTATGGCTAACGAACACCCAAGCCTACATATTACTTCATTTAGAATTATTTGGGCGCACGTGAAGGCAGTGTGATCGGGTACAGGAAAAACTTCTACCCACTTAGTGAAATAATCAGTCACTGTCAAAATATATTTGTTTCCTCTTGGGGTTTCTGACAGAGGTCCCAGTAGATCTGTGGCAATGCGATCTAAAGGTGCCCCGACTGGCATAACTCCCAGTGGTGCTCTAGATAGTTTTGGGGGGCTTATATTTGCTTCACAAATATCACATTGTGCCAAATATATATTTATTTTCTCTCTCATTTCAAACCAATAATATCTTTGAGTAATGTTTGCCTTTGTTTTCTTTCGTCCGAGGTGTCCGGCAAGCACTGAACTGTGTAAATTTTTCAATACTTCGGATTGAAGTTTCAAAGGGACTAAAAATTTAGTTCTTTCTTCAGAACCTTCTGATTCAGGACTATATTTATATAAAAGGTTATCTTTTATTACTAAAGAATCCCATAGGTACCAGTAGTGTCTTGTTGCTGTACTAAAATGTTTCAAATCTGGTGGTTTTGGTTTGTGACCCATTTCTTTCCATTCCAATATTGGTCCTATAAAGGGGTCTTCAACTTGCATCTTGTGCAATTGAACTTGAGAGTACCCCCTTCTCAGAGTGTCCATGAGGTTCCTTGGTCACTTTGTGCTCTGGTTTGTACTGAACATATAGGGTTTTGGGACAATTCTTGGGGATTTTCTTTCGTCAAGTAACTTGACATGCTTTTCAAAGAACTTTCCATGTCTATGGCCCTCTTTTGACACTTCTTACATGGACCACATTTTAAATATTCAAGATTGTCTGTTTCATTACATTCACAATCTCTAGGATTGTTGCATCTCGACATGCAGTCGGCATTTGTACGCATTGGACCAGGTCGATACTCGACATAAAAATCAAAGTGGGACAAAATCTCGAGCCATCTGGCTACTCTGCCTTTAGGTTCTTTCATACTAAATAACCATATCAAAGCTTGGTGATCTGTTCTTACACAGAATTTTCGACCTAACAGGTATTGTCTGTAATACTCTATGAAGTATCTCACTGCTAATAATTCCTTATCAGTGACACAATAATTTTTCTCAGCTTTATTTAAAAGCCTACTTCCATAAGAAATAACTTTAAGCTGCCCATCTTGCATTTGACTCAAAACTGCTCCAATTTGATAGTCATTGGCATCTGTATCTAAATAAATTTCACCCTTGTCCCTAGGAAAACCCATTATTCCTGTACTAGTGAAAGCACTCTTGAGAGTGTTAAAAGCAGTTTGGCATTCAGGTGTCCAATCAAAAGACTTATTTTTCTTTGTCAGCTCTATAAGCGGTCTAACAACCAAACTATAATTTTGAATGAACCTTCTTAAGTAACTTCCCATACCAACTATTTGCCGAACTTCCCTAACAGTTTTTGGTGGGGGCAAACTCAATATTTTTGCTACATTGTCTGGATTTGGTTCTATTCTCTTTTCTGAAACTACATGTCCCAGAAAAACGACTTTAGATCTGAGCATTTCACACTTTTCGGGCTTGAGTTTTAAACCAGCTTCAACTATTCTCTCTAAAACCAACTATAGTCTCTGTACATGTTCTTCAAAGTTCTTACTGTATACGATAACATCATCTAAGTATATAAGGCAAATCTGCCATTGTAACCCCTGGAGCACCAGCTCCAATAATCTTTGGCATGTGGCTGCACCGTTACAGACCCCAAATGGTATTGTACGAAATTCATAAAGACCATATTTTGTAAAAAAAAAAGAAAAAAAAAGGCAGTTTTGTGAATATCCAAAGGGCTTACGGGAATCTGATGGTACCCGCTGGTCAAATCAAAGGTGGAAAATAAAGCTGCCTCTGCCATCGCATCTAGATTTTCTTGTACTGATTTTATTGGGTATGCATCTTTGAGTGTCTTTGAATTCAAAGCTCTATAGTCTACACATGGTCTTATCTTTCCATTTTTATCAATAGTAAGGGACTGGACCAAGGTGAATTTGACTTTTGAATGATCCATTGCTTATGCATTTGGTCAATTACTTTCTTTTCCTCATTAGCAAATGCCAAATGTACTTTTCTTGCGGGAATTCTTACAGGTTTTGCATCTCCGGTATCAATAGATTGCTCTGCTAAGTGTGTCAAGCCTAGGTCATACTCATTCGTTGAAAAAGCATTAGAATATTTACATAATAATTTTGCAATGGCTTCCTTTTCATAGTTGGTACGTTCTCTAGTTGCCTCCGAGAATAAATTTTCCAAATGTGGAGGAACAGTATATTTTTGGGACTCCCCTGAGTTCGACATAGTAAGAGTTCTTATACTTTCTAAGTCTGAAGACTGTTTTTATACCAGCAAAATTTTTATTTTGAGCACTCTCAAGTTTTTCAAAATTTTCATTCTCAAATGGACACAATGTGATTTGTGGAGATTCCACCTTTTCTGCAGCCCCCACTACCGTATTTTGTACCAGATGTACTTCCTTGTCAAAAGGGTTAAATATTCTAGCCTTACTGGTGACATCAGATTTTATATCTACAAGGCAATTAGCCATCAGTACTGGATATTTCTCTATAAATTTCTGATTGGGTTCTATTAAAAAATGTTGGGAGTCAGCCAAATAGTCCTTGTCAGTACTTTCAACCAAAACATCAACTATAATTTCACTTTTTGGAGGTATTATTACATTTTCTGCAGACACAACCTTTCTGACTGAATCTGAGTGTCCTATTTGTACACATGGGATAATGAATCCATTTAACAGCACAACTCCTTCTGACAATTTAATATCAGCAGGCCCCTTTTCGCCTTTCATTAAGATATCTAACCCTAGTAAAATTTCATCCTCTATTTCTGCTACAACCAACTCCTTTTGAAGTATTAAATTCCCAATCTGGAGATTAAAAGTGGCCTTTCCTTTTCTTTAAGGGGTTTGCCGTCAGCACTCGCCAAACTTCTGGACGCATCCAGTTTTGGTCTCCTGGCTGTTGGAATTTTATGAAACACCCTGGTCAACACCACTGTACGGGTAGCCCCAGTATCTGCAGTCAATGTCACCTTAACTCCCTCAATTTTCCCCTCTAGGTAAACACCCTCATTCCTAATGACTTGTCTACCTATGATCTCACTCCCCTCCGTTAATAGACACTCATCCTTCTCTAACCTTAGATATGAGCTTCTCTCCTTTCCATCAGTATCTAGCTCCCTTTCAAGTCTGTTATTCCCTGATAACAAAATACAATCAGGCTTGTTAATCTCAGATAACAACGCCTTAGGTGTGAAAACCTCAGCTGTAGCATCAATTTTAGATTTATTTTCTTCAGATCGAGTCTCATTCGACCCCCCATTAGATTCTTCATTCTCAGATTTGCTTTTAACCTTATGTCTTATGTTTGTGCTGTCAAATGATTCTTTCCCACTTGTACAAGTTTGACCTTTCAATTCAACCTGATGGGTCGTCTCCCGGTCAGCGGAGTTGACTCCTCCTAGTTTAAACCCGATTTTTGGTTGGAACTTCCTTGATTTTTGAAAGTTCCATTCTGGTAAAAATTGTCCCTCCTCTTGTTCCAACTCTGTTCCTTAAAGTTTCTATTTTCCGTGTATTGCCCTGGATTGGATTGACCAAAATTCCTATCTTGATATCGCCGAGAGTGTGAATTGCTCATGCATTCACTGGCAAAATGGCCAGGCTGACCACATCTAAAACAAACCCTTGGATTACTAAAACCCCCATCTTGGTTTCGTGCAGGCATGTGCCCAATTTCTGGTTTTCGGCCTGTCTTATTCAAAGTGTATTTCCCCTACTTTCTATTCTCTGATCAATAAGAGTATTTAACTCTTCTTCATTGATTGTAAAGGTCTTATGTGTTGTACCTATTTCTGGCTTTAACCCTACTTTATTGAAATTGTTAGTTTTTTTAGTTTCTGAAGGCTTCTTGCCATTTAACTTTCCATAGTGGTTTTTGTCATTTTTCATAACTTGTCTGACAGACCTTTTGTTGGTGTCTTCCATGTTAGGGTTTTTAAGGGTCTCGAAATATGCAACAACTTCAGGTAAAGCTTCTTCTATAGTATATGGGTCCCTATTTAATTCGACATGTATTATAACCTTATAATCTTGAAGACACAACAGGAATCTCTGGAGCAAGTCCTCTTGTCTAGTACTTTGATCTCTATGTCTGTATGCTTTGTCATAAAGTCTTTTCAATTCTGATGCAAATTTCTCTGGTGTTTCACCAACTAGCTGTTTACGTCGACCAAATTGCAATTTTGTAAGTTCTACTACTTTCCAGTGACCCAAATCTATTTTCTAACTCCTTCATGAGTCTCCTATAACTTTCTAATGTTTTGGTATGAAGCTGGTCGAATACAAAATCTCCTGCTACCCCTTGTAACCTGGGTAAAATCTCATTTAGCTTCTCTTTCTTATCCCAGTTATTAAGTTTGGCTACAGTCTCAAACCTATTGCACCACACTTCCCATTTCTCCTTGCCTGTATAGGCTGGGAGTTTTACACTTGGACCAGTGCGTGATCTTGACCTTGTTTTGGTAATTTGACTGGTATTATCACTGCTTACATAATCTAGGTCACTGTCAGAATCACTTGACTCAGTTTCATGGATGTATTTTTTAGTTCTAACCTTTCTCAGTTTTCTTTTATCTTTGGGCCTACAATTACTTATTTTTAAGCTGTCTGAATTTGACCCTTTAACATTTTGTTCCAGGATAGTTTCTCTGGACATTGTCGCCTGAATGACAGATACAATTTCTGATGTCATGGCTTGAAAGGCATCTTTCAATGCACCTTGAATTGATACATCTACATTATCCCCCTGAGACCCATGGGTTCCCTTTGATTTATATTTTTGGTTTGAATTTTCTGTACTTTTAGCTACAGGTCTATTCTGATGTTTGCCTCGCAGCCGCACACTTCTACGAGGTGCATTATAGACTGGTTTTATTGGCTGTGCAGCACTAGTACTGGCTATAGGACGTCTCTATGATAGTGTCGTCATGACTTTCTGAGTCTTCAGTTTGCTCAGTGGTATAATCTTCAAAATCCTCTGAATATTCTGTCTCTATTTCAGTCATTGTCTCAGTGTCAGTTTGATTTTTCCTTTTTCCCATTTTTCAAACATTTTTAATTCGTATCACTGGACCCACTTACAAGAAATGGATCCCGCCGAGGATGCCAAAATTTGTAGCGAACAAGGGTTATGGGGCAAGGAAAATAACTGACTTAATTGTATGTTTACTTATATCACTCTTCCTACTGGAGATTGTGCTTGAGGGTGCTGATACTTTTCTTATGCCACAGGATTATGTAAAGCTACATATACCAACTTGTCACTGAGCAGTTTACAGTGTAAGGGGGCCATAACTCTATAATTTCTTGGCAAGAATTAAGACGTATAACAGTTAACAGCTTTATTTGTTGCAAAGTAAATCAACAATATTTCAAACATTATTCATAAGAATTTAAATCAAAGTTTGTTAGCCAGTCCACCTGTAGCGTTATAGTAATAAACATATGTATAATAATTAATTCTTAAAAAATATCATGAGTCGATACATGGGGGAAAAGTTTGTGACAAAATCTGACTCTCAACCAAATACTAGAGTCCTCGGTCCTTTCAGAGTTCTCAATATAATCAGAAAAAGTGTGAAAAGTAAATTATCATTTTAGTCTACTTTGAATAATACAGAAAATACCAATTATCAATACAACACAACACGACACAGGCTGAGTACTGCACTTAATTAACTATTTTATGAATTTCGAATGAGTTGAAGTTAGAGTCCTTTCTCTCCCTTCGAGATAAGTTTAAGTAATAAAAAAAATAGCAAGAATGTCCAGTCCTTACTGGACTTGAGTCTCACTCAATTGTTCAACTCAAATTGAGAGTTCCAATCCTTATGGAATCTCGCCCTACAGATTTAAATGAGTTTTAAAAAATTACAACTCGCAAGGAATCCTTTTTCCCAAGCAAGGTAATTTACTTTCCAGTCCTTCTGGAAAGTTTCCCTTATATGCCAAAGAACCTATTTAAATCCTATTTAATAATATAAAAGTTAAAAAATTAACAAAGTTATAGAACTGAAGCTTTTTGCCAGAAAATCATTTCTTAAAATGTAATAAACCAAATTCTCCATAAATAAGCTTTAACAAAGTATACAGCATTCTGCAAATATAGAATAACATTTAAGAGACCAGCTCGAGTCTGCTAAAACAAAAAATTATACTTCCGAAAATAAGAAAATTTAGTCTTAACCATTTTTGTCTCAATTATTCCTTCTCAAAAATAATTCCAATAAAAATAATTTAGAAAAATTGTCAAAGATACGCCAAAAATTTACCTAACAATTAAAACTGAACTGTCTTGTTCAAAAGATGAAGCAGAACTCCCTTGTTGGATTTTACGTCACTCGTTGGAAAATATGTTGGAGGAAGTTGAATATTCCCGCTACATAACTTTATTTTACAATTATTCATAAAAATTCTAAAACTACCGAATTCACACTTCTATACAAGTGTACACATTATTACAATCTTTATTTTCTAAAACTAAATTATTTCCGTGGTAACAATAGACAATGTAAGCGTCACACCGGATGTTATACTCGCCACTACAGTCTACACAGGTAAACAACGTGACAAAGATGAGGATCAAAAATGTGAAATTTCAACAATATGACGCCGTGACAACGTTAATTATGGATATACATGAATTCTACTATGTGGATGAACAATGTCTAAATCCGTGAGTACCACGTTATAAGTGTAATTACTGAAAAATCAACATGAATCGACTACGATTGAACTAGCCATATTTCGATCGTTCTACGCATGAGTAATACAAATGTAATATGCAAAATTATACAATTTAATTGAAAGACAAAACTGCAAGTGCCCGTTACTTAGATGAAATATATTATGAGCACAGAAACATAATCACAACAACATGAAAAGAAACGACTACAGTGGACTGGTACTGTTTTTATCTTACAACTTCAACAACATTCAGTTCTATTCTTAACAAATAACAACAGTTGACAGACAAAAGTTAATTTTGAAAAATGCGGTACATGTGTACACGAGGTAATTTGCAGACGACAGATTCAAGAACTAGACCTAAGGAAATGTCAAGTAAACATTATAAATCATGTAACCTGCAAATCAAATATAGGAAAGATGATAAATAAAATAACCTTGTGGGTATAAAAATGTTATTTTAGTCACTGTTGTCTGTCCATGGCAAATCCATGATAAATGAGATTAAATGTTCACGAGACTTATGCTCATGAGTAAATGAGTTCTTACGACGATTCCAATTTCCACACTTACACAAAGCACACGTACTACAACTACCTTTTACTCACTCTTCCAGCTCCCTCATACACAATACAATTCGAACACTCTCATATATTGTTGACCACACATGTAAATCTCACACTCGGCTCGTTATCTTATACTGAAGCTGAACTATGTACAAAAAAAAATGATATCCTCATATGTACCTTACAATTTACCCCCCAATTAAACATTGAAGCGCCTCGCCAATGTTTAATTTACAATGCAAACGAATAAATATGCAAATAATACACCATATAAATGTACATGATAACTCATATGTGATAAATTTACTTATGTAACTGATAATTTTAATATTGTTTTTTTTAGCATGGAAGTACTGATCCATGACCTGGAGTTG
>MJUT01045183.1:41280-64868 GCA_002080005.1 Gigantidas platifrons | reverse complement strand
CAAATATTTTTACAAATTACATTTTCTGAAATTCTATAAAGAGTCTATTAACAGTCCTTTTTCTTTACTACAGATCTCACGACAGGTTTTGGTGAATTCTCCTTCTTCTGTTGCAGGTAATAGGGTCCGAGTCGAGTGCGGGCTGAGTTCCTGAACGTCTTCGGTTTCTGCCCCTGTTGTGCCTGGAGGATATTTAAAATTGACCTCAACATACCCTGTTGGCGAGCCAGCAAACGCTCTTGCTGCCGAATCTGGCCTCTGAGGAAACTGACGTCTGTTGATAATGTGGTGTTTTTCGCAGTATTCAGTTTTACCTCCTGCGATAGTGAAGAGACCTCCTGTGTTAACAATGTGTTGGTAGAAGTCACAGTCTGAAGTGTCTCTAGCACCGTGGCATGGTTGGAAAGTTCAACTTCTGACGTAACAAATTTCCTATTGGAATCCTCATGTGTCTCCTCAGTGACTACACTTCGCGGTGGAGGAGAACTTTCCATGAACATCTCCTCCCCGTCAAATAAAATCTGTTCAAGGACGTCAACTGATTCCTCAGCTGCGGGCGTTGAAGTTATAGTACTAGAGAGTGGCTGCTGGCTGGCCACACTCACAGCTGGACTGGAGTTAATTGCAATGGGCAGAAATGACTCAAGATAGGGCAATGGGACCCCGTGAGCTGGACTCATAGTTCTAGGTTCAGGTGGTGGTGTGACGACAGACATTGGCTGCTGGCTTTGCAGAATTGGCATGGCCGGCACCTCCGTAAATTCAAATTCAGGAAGTGGTACCTGATGTTGCCATTGAGGTGGAGCGGTCACTGAGGCCGTATGCTGCTGTCTGGCTTGTGGTTGGGCGGGTACTGACCACACAGCCTGATCACTAAACATCTGACTATTTTGAACTACCGGCCTGACGTACGTCATCTGCTGCGAATTGGACACCTGACCCACTAGTGGGCTCTGGACGGCAGTAATCATAGGAGCTGACGACTTAATAGCTGGTGGAACAGTCCTGGTCCTGGTGGCCCAATATATAGCGGACTGTTCTCGGCTGAGAGCAACAAAATCCAAATCGTGCATATCTTGATTAAATGCACGCACACGATTTCCCTCCTTTCGATAGGCTGGATCCCCTTTGAAGTCATTCTTCAGTACGGCTGCCCTTCGAGCATCAATATGAGGACCGAAACCTGCTTCATGACTAATGAGCTCGCTCAAGGTATGGCATCTATATGTACATAGAGAACAGAAGTGCTGGAAATTGTCAGCGCTCCAGTGCTCCTTGTAGTGGTGAGATTTCATCCTGGACAGCTCCCATATAACCATCTATTTCATGCATTGGTATGCAAGACCTCTTTTCGCATGTTTAACTTGCATCTGTTGGGACATCCTTCAATTCTGTAAATAAATAAGCACTAGTAAGCCCCTTGACCACTTGGTCAAAAATTAGACAGGGGCTCAGCCTGTGTAAATTGTTATTTTCGACTTTAGTGCATAAATTTCTAACTCCATATTTGGTTAGGATTCTGTCACAACCTTCATTAATTTCGATTTATTTTTATTTTTTACGGTAGGGCTATCAACAGATCATTTGACATAACCTCATCTTTTGCCATTACTAAATTTTGATAAATTCTACGTATTTAGGATATTGCCCCTAATTAAACCTTTTGAGTTCCAGGCACATTTGGCTCTTCTGTATTTGAAAAAATAATAATAAAGAGTAGCTCATTGTTTAAAGTACATGCGACCTCAATTCTGGGGCTTCATTATCTAAAATCTCCAATTTCAGACCCTATTTCAGGCAACAACATTCATTTTGGTAAAAATATATCTGACCCCTTGCAATTCAGGTCATTAACAATTCAACTATTTACCACATGGATAAAGGTTTTATAACTCCTTCCACATGGGATAATAATATTCAATACAAAACATAATCTTCATAGATCAATCTGGATACATGTTTCCTTGTAGAAACACGTTTTACATTCATATATATACACAGGAAAAAGGCTAAGGCTACAGTGGACATGGCTAACCACTTTGTTTATTATATTGGTTAATTTTACTTCTTATTTTGGCTTCTACCTTAGTCAGCCATTTTGGACTTGACTTTCCCACATAGGGTTTTAATTTGTCATGGTTAAGGACTTTATCTTTGCCCTTTTCATCAATTTGGACTTTATAATTTAAGTCGCTCAATTTATGGGTAATAATGTATGGTCCAACATATAGAGGTTGGAGTTTAGGGCATTCCCCTTCTTTCCTGTTTTCGTTTCTGACCCATACTTTGTCTGCTTCTTTATAAAGCGTTAATTTAGATTTAATATCGTAAAAATCTTTACGACGTTTGGCACTACGGGCTAAGTGTTTCCTAGTTATTTCATGGGCTTTTTGTATCCTCTCCCGAATTTTTTCGGCATGTGCGCCACATGTGGTTTCCTTTAGATCACACATAGCTGAACTTCCTTCCTTTGTTAAGTCATAGGGCATTACAACTTCCCTTCCTAACATTAATCAATTTGGAGAGAGACCTGTCGATTCATTTGGGCTTGCCCTATAGGCACCGGCTAAGCAACCTAGATTCAAGTCCCAATTGGTTTGTTCTCCGCAAAGATAGGATTTTATCATTGAGACAATGCTTCTGTTAAATCTTTCTGTTTGCCCATTACATTTGGGGTTTCTAGGACTAGTCCGGGTTTTCCTTATTTCTAATATTTCACATAATTGTTTGAAAATTTCACTCTCGAAGTTTCTACCCTGGTCTGAATGTATGGCTAACGGACACACAAGCCTACATATTACTTCATTTAGAATTATTTGGGCGCACATGAAGGCAGTTTGATCGGGTACAGGAAAAACTTCTACCCACTTAGTGAAATAATCAGTCACTGTCAAAATATTTGTTTCCTCTTGGGGTTTCTGGTAGAGGTCCCAGTAAATCTGTGGCAATGCGATCTAAAGGTGCCCCGACTGGCATAACTCCCAGTGGTGCTCTATGTAGTTTTGGAGGGCTTGTATTTGCTTCACAAATATCACATTGTGCCAAATATATATTTATTGTCTCTCTCATTTCAAACCAATAATATCTTTGAGTAATTTTTGCCTTTGTTTTCTTTCGTCCGAGGTGTCCGGCAAGCACTGAACTGTGTAAATTTTTCAATACTTCTGATAGAAGTTTCAAAGGGACTAAAATTGAGTTCTTTCTTCAGAACCTTCTGATTCAGGACTATATTTATATAAAAGGTTATCTTTTATTACTAAAGAATCCCATAGGTACCAGTAGTGTCTTGTTGCTGCACTAAAATTTTTCAAATCTGGTGGTTTTGGTTTGTGACCCATTTCTTTCCATTCCAATATTGGTCCTATAAAGGGGTCTTCAACTTGCATCTTGTGCAATTGAACTTGAGAGTACCCCCTTCCCAGAGTGTCCATGAGGTTCCTTGGTCACTTTGTGCTCTGGTTTTTACTGAACATATAGGGTTTTGGGACAATTCTTGGGGATTTTCTTTCGTCAAGTAACTTGACATGCTTTTCAAAGAACTTTCCATGTCTATGGCCCTCTTTTGACACTTCTTACATGGACCACATTTTAAATATTCAAGATTGTCTGTTTCATTACATTCATAATCTCTATGATTGTTGCATCTCGACATGCAGTCGGCATTTGTATGTTTTGGACCAGGTCGATACCCGACATAAAAATCAAAGGGGGACAAAATCTCGAGCCATCTGGCTACTCTGCCTTTAGGTTCTTTCATACTAAATAACCATATCAAAGCTTGGTGATCTGTTCTTACACAGAATGTTCAACCTAACAGGTATTGTCTGTAATACTCTATGAAGTATCTCACTGCTAATAATTCCTTATCAGTGACACAATAATTTTTCTCAGCTTTATTTAAAAGCCTTCTTCCATAAGAAATAACTTTAAGCTGCCCATCTTGCATTTGACTCAAAACTGCTCCAATTTGATAGTCACTGGCATCTGTATCTAAATAAAATTCACCCTTGTCCCTAGGAAATACCCATTATTCCTGTACTAGTGAAAGCACTCTTAAGAGTGTTAAAAGCAGTTTGGCATTCAGGTGTCCAATCAAAAGACTTATTTTTCTTTGTCAGCTCTATAAGCGGTCTAACAACCAAACTATAATTTTGAATGAACCTTCTATAGTAACTTCCCATACCAACTATTTGCCGAACTTCCCTAACAGTTTTTGGTGGGGGCAAACTCAATATTTTTGCTACATTGTCTGGATTTGGTTCTATTCCCTTTTCTGAAACTACATGTCCCAGAAAAACGACTTTAGATCTGAGCATTTCACACTTTTCGGGCTTGAGTTTTAAACCAGCTTCAACTATTCTCTCTGAAACCAACTCTAGTCTCTGTACATGTTCTTCAAAGTTCTTACTGTATACGATAACATCATCTAAGTATATAAGGCAAATCTGCCATTGTAACCCCTGGAGCACCAGCTCCATTAATCTTTGGCATGTGGCTGCACCGTCACAGACCCCAAATGGCATTGTACGAAATTCATAAAGACCATATTTTGTAGAAAAGGCAGTTTTGTGAATATCCAAAGGGCTTACGGGAATCTGATGGTACCCGCTGGTCAAGTCAAAGGTGGAAAATAAAGCTGCCTCTGCCATCGCATCTAGATTTTCTTGTACTGATTTTATAGGGTATGCATCTTTGAGTGTCTTTGAATTCAAAGCTCTATAGTCTACACAGGGTCTTATCTTTCCATTTTTCTTTAAGATCAATAGTAAGGGACTGGACCAAGGTGAATTTGACTTTTGAATGATCCCTTGCTTATGCATTTGGTCAATTACTTTCTTTTCCTCATTAGCAAATGCCAAAGGTACTTTTCTTGCGGGAATTCTTACAGGTTTTGCATCTCCGGTATCAATAGAGTGCTCTGCTAAGTGTGTCAAGCCTAGGTCATACTCATTCGTTGAAAAAGCATTAGAATATTTACATAATAATTTTGCAATGGCTTCCTTTTCATAGTTGGTACGTTCTCTAGTTGCCTCCGATAATAAATTTTCCAAATGTGGAGGAACAGTATATTTTTGACACTCCCCTGAGTTCGACATAGTAAGAGTTCTTATACTTTCTAAGTCTGAAGACCCTGTCGCTGTTTTTATACCAGCAAAATTTTTATTTTGAGCACTCAAGTTTTTCAAAATTGTCATTCTCAAATGAACACAGTGTGATTTGTGGAGATTCCACCTTTTCTGCAGCCCCCACTACAATATTTTGTACCAGATGTACTTCCTTATCAAAAGGGTTCAATATTCTAGCCTTACTGGTGAAATCAGATTTTATATCTACAAGGCAATTAGCCATCAGTACTGGATATTTCTCTATAAATTTCTGATTGGTTCTATTAAAAATTCTTGGGAGTCAGCCAAATAGTCCTTGTCAGTCTTTTCAACCAAAACATCAACTATAATTTCACTTTTTGGAGGTATTATTACATTTTCTGCAGACACAACCTTTCTGACTGAATTTGAGTGTCCTATTTGTACACATGTGATAATGAATCCTTCTGACAATTTAATATCAGCAGGCCCCTTTTCGCCTTTAATTAAGATATCTAACCCTAGTAAAATTTCATCCTCTATTTCTGCTAGAACCAACTCCTTTTGAAGTATTAAATCCCCAATCTGGAGATTAAAAGTGGCCTTTCCCTTATCTTTAAAGGGTTTGCCGTCAGCATTCGCCAAACTTCTGGACGCCTCCAGTTTTGGTCTCCTGGGTGTTGGGATTTTATGAAACACCCTGGTCGACACCACTGTACGGGTAGCCCCAGTATCTGCAGTCAATGTCACCTTAACTTCCTCAATTTTCCCCTCTAGGTAAACACCCTCATTCCTAATGACTTGTCTACCTATGTTCTCACTCCCCTCCGTTAATAGACACTCATCCTTCTCTAACCTTAGATATGAGCTTCTCTCCTTTCCATCAGTATCTAGCTCCCTTTCAAGTATGTTATTCCCTGATAACAAAATACAATCAGGCTTGTTAATCTCAGATAACAACGCCTTATGTGTGAAAACCTCAGCTGTAGCATCAATTTTAGATTTATTTTCTTCAGATCGAGTCTCATTCGACCCCCCATTAGATTCTTCATTCTCAGATTTGCTTTTAACCTTATGTCTTATGTTTGTGCTGTCAAATGATTCTTTCCCACTTGTACAAGTTTGACCTTTCAATTCAACCTGATGGGTCGTCTCCCGGTCAGCGGAGTTGACCCCTCCTAGTTTAAACCCGATTTTTGGTTGGAACTTCCTTGATTTTTGAAAGTTCCATTCTGGTAAAAATTGTCCCTCCTCTTGTTCCAACTCTGTTCCTTAAAGTTTCTATTTTCCGTGTATTGCCCTGGATTGGATTGACCAAAATTCCTATCTTGATATCGCCCAGAGTGTGAATTGCTCATGCATTCACGGGCAAAATGGCCAGGCTGACCACATCTAAAACAAACCCTTGGATTACTAAAACCTCCATTTTGGTTTCGTGCAGGCATGTGCCCAATTTCTGGTTTTCTGCCTGTCTTATTCAAAGTGTCTTTCCCCCTACTTTCTATTCTCTGATCAATAAGAGTATTTAACTCTTCTTCATTGATTGTAAAGGTCTTAAGTGTTGTACCTATTTCTGGCTTTAACCCTACTTCATTGAAATTGTTAGTTTGTTTAGTTTCTGAAGGCTTCTTGCCATTTAACTTTCCATAGTGGTTTTTGTCATTTTTCATAACTTGTCTGACAGACCTTTTGTTGGTGTCTTCCATATTAGGGTTTTTAAGGGTCTCGAAATATTCAACAACTTCACGTAAAGCTTCTTCTATAGTATATGGGTCCCTATTTAATTCGACATGTATTCTAGCCTTATAATCTTGAAGACCCAACAGGAATCTCTGGGACAAGTCCTCTTGTCTAGTACTTTGATCTCTATGTCTGTATGCTTTGTCATAAAGTCTTTTCAATTCTGATGCAAATGTCTCTGGTGTTTCACCAACCCGCTGTTTACGTCGACCAAATTACAATTTGTAAGTTCTACTACTTTCCAGTGACCCAAATCTATTTTCTAACCCCTTCATGAGTCTCCTATAACTATCTAATGTTTTGGTATGAAGCTGGTCGAATACAAAATCTCCTGCTTCCCCTTGTAACCTGGGTAAAAGCTCATTTAGCTTCTCTTTCTTATCCCAGTTATTAAGTTTGGCTACAGTCTCAAACCTATTGCACCACACTTCCCATTTCTCCTTGCCTGTATAGGCTGGGAGTTTTACACTTGGACCAGTGCGTGATCTTGACCTTTTTTGGTAATTTGACTGGTATTATCACTGCTTACATAATCTAGGTCACTGTCAGAATCACTTGACTCAGTTTCATGAATGTATTTTTTAGTTCTAATCTTTCTCAGTTTTCTTTTATCTTTGGGCCTACAATTACTTATTTTTAAGCTGTCTGAATTTGACCCTTTAACATTTTGTTCCAGGATAGTTTCTCTGGACATTGTCGCCTGAATGACAGATACAATTTCTGATGTCATGGCTTGAAAGGCATCTTTCAATGCACCTTGAATTGATACATCTACATTATCCCCCTGAGACCCATGGGTTCCTTTTGATTTATATTTTTGGTTTGAATTTCCGGTACTTTAAGCTACAGGTCTATTCTGATGTTTGCCTCGCAGTCGCACACTTCTACGAGGTGCATTAGAGACTGGTTTTATTGGCTGTGCAGCACTAGTACTGGCTATAGGACTGTATGACTTCTCTATGATAGTGTCGTCATGACATTCTGAGTCTTCAGTTTGCTCAGTGGTATAATCTTCAAAATCCTCTGAATATTCTGTCTCTATTTCAGTCATTGTCTCAGTGTCAGTTTGATTTGTCCTTTTTCCCATTTTTCAACAATTTTTAATTCGTATCACTGGACCCACTTACAAGAAATGGATCCCGCCGAGGATGCCAAAATTTGTAGCGAACAAGGGTTATGGGGCAAGGGAAATAACTGACTTAATTGTATTTTTACTTATATCACTCTTCCCACTGGAGATAGTGCTTGAGGATGCTGATACTTTTCTTATGCCACAGGATTATGTAAAGCTACATATACCAACTTGTCACTGGGCAGTTTACAGTGTAAAGGGGCCATAACTCTATAATTTCTTGGCAAGAATTAAGATGTATAACAGTTAACAGCTTTATTTGTTGCAAAGTAATTCAACAATATTTCAAACATTATTCATAAGAATTTAAATCAAAGTTTGTTAGCCAAGTCCACCTGTAGCGTTATAGTAATAAACATATGTATAATAATTAATTCTTAAAAAATATCATGAGTCGATACATGGGGGGAAAGTTTGTGACAAAATCTGACTCTCAACCAAATACTAGAGTCCTCTATCCTTTCAGAGTTCTCAATATAATCAGAAAAAGTGTGAAAAGTAAACTATCATTTTAGTCTACTTTGAATAATACAGAAAATACCAATTATCAATACAACACAACACGACACAGGCTGAGTTCTGCACTTAATTAACTATTTTATGAATTTCGAATGAGTTGAAGTTGGAGTCCTTTCTCTCCCTTCGAGATAAGTTTAAGTAATAAACAAAATAGCAAGAATGTCCAGTCCTTACTGGACTTGAGTCTCACTCAAATTGAGAGTTCCAATCCTTATGGAATCTCGCCCTACAGATTTAAATGAGTTTAAAAAAATTACAACTCACAAGGAATCCTTTTCCCAAGCAAGGTAATTTACTTTCCAGTCCTTCTGGAAAGTTTCCCTTATATGCCAAAGAACCTATTTAGATCCTATTTAATAATATAAAAGTTAAAAAATTAACAAAGTTATAGAACTGAAGCTTTTTGCCAGAAAATCATTTCTTAAAATGTAATAAACCAAATTCTCCATAAATAAGCTTTAACAAAGTACACAGCTTCTGCAAATATAGAATAAAATTTAAGAGACCAGCTCGAGTCTGCTAAAACAAACTTGTATACTTCTGAAAATAAGAAAATTTAGTCTTAACCATTTTTGTCTCAATTATTCCTTCTCAAAAATAATTCCAATAAAAATAATTTAGAAAAATTGTCAAAGATACGCCAAAAATTTACCTAAAAATTAAAACTGAACTGTCTTGTTCAAAAGATGAAGCAGAACTCCCTTGTTGGATTTTACGTCACTCGTTGGAAAAAATGTTGGAGGAAGTTGAATTTTCCCGCTACATAACTTTATTTTACAATTATTCATAAAAATTATAAAACTACCGAATTCACACTTCTATACAAGTGTACACATCATTACAATCTTTATTTTCTAAAACTAAATTATTTCCGTGATAACAATAAACAATGTAAGCGCCACCCCGGATGTTATACTCGCCACTACAGTCTATACAGGTAAACAACGTGACAAAGATGAGGATCAACAACGTTAATTATGGATATACATGAATTCTACTATGTGGATGAACAATGTCTAAATCCGTGAGTACCACGTTATAAGTGTAATTACTGAAAAATCAACATGAATCGACTACGATTGAACTAGCCATATTTCGATCGTTCTACGCATGAGTAATACAAATGTAATATGCAAATTATACAATTTAATTGAAAGACAAAACTGCAAGTGCCCGTTACTTAGATGAAATATATTATGAGCACAGAAACATAATCACAACAACATGAAAAGAAACGACTACAGTGGACTGGTACTGTTTTTATCTTACAACTTCAACAACATCCAGTTCTATTCTTAACAAATAACAACAGTTGACAGACAAAAGTTAACTTTGAAAAATGCGGGACATGTGTACACGAGGTAATTTGCAGACGACAGATTCAAGAACTAGACCTAAGGAAATGTCAAGTAAACATTATAAATCATGTAACCTGCAAATCAAATATAGGAAAGATGATAAATAAAATAACCTTGTGGGTATAAAAATGTTATTTTAGTCACTGTTGTCTGTCCATGGCAAATCCATGATAAATGAGAATAAATGTTCACGAGACTTATGATCATGAGTAAATGAGTTCTTACGACGATTCCAATTTCCACACTTACACAAAGCACACGTACTACAACTACCTTTTACTCACTCTTCCAGCTCCCTCATACACAGTACAATTCGAACACTCTCATATATTGTTGACCACACATGTAAATCTCACACTCGGCTCGTTATCTTATACTGAAGCTGAACTATGTACCAAAAAAAATGATATCCTCATATGTACCTTACAGTATTATTACATTCCAACTTAAGATGCTCCATTGAATATTTTGAAATATCAAGAAAAAATATGCTTCATGATAATTTAAATGCAAAATATATGGAGCTACATGTATATGAATCAACATGAATACTCGACTGAAATGCCATCATTGAATTAGACAAAGGGAAAACATACCAATTGTAATGTAACGTAATACACATCACAATTCAGATAGACGAATAAAATGGGGAAAAATACAGATTGGAAAAAACGAACTCCAACATTATCAAATGCATATATTGAGAACTAGTGTGTTTGACGCCTAAGTGAACCATTTTCCACCTATAGCAACCGTCGTAACGTCATTGTTTATAATTGTGTTATGTAGTACATGCATCAAAGGAGCTAAGGTTTTAGTTACAGTGGGAATTTGTCTACAGGAAATGCATTAATGCTCGACCAATTATAATTAAAACTATACAACCGTTTGAGAGAGAACTTAGTTTTTTTTAAATAATAACAATGTTTCGACGTTCGGATACGTGTACAAATAATTATTTTATTATGTTGGACACCACATATATAGAGAGGTATGACATCATATATTGACGTACACATAGAAATTAATAGTGAGAGCCAATTGCGATTTAACCTTATCGACAAAAGAGACGATTTCAATTTTCCCACTGTGAACTCGTCTGCCTATGGCGTATACATCTCTCACTTGATACGATATTATTGTGACTCCTATCAGGATGCCCTGGCTTGATACGATATTATTGTGACTCCTATCAGGATGCCCTGGCTTGATACGATATTATTGTGACTCCTATCAGGATGCCCTGACTTGATAGAGAGGTGCTACTAACGGAAAAACTACTAACTGAATTGTCCTTATTAGTTATCTTTTAATGTTACCATCATGACTTTAAACCCGTTACGGAATATCTGTGTCATATATTCGTTTGTCATTCCGGTTTAGACTGAATGCCCCCTCACACACACACACTGGCTTTGTGTACGGTTCGTGATGCTCAACTTTAAGTTTTCTGTGTTGTATTTGCAGTTCATTGTGTTTCGTTTTTGTCCCATCTCATGTTAGCCATTTTATTGTCCGTCAATGTTAGACTATGATTCCTCCTTTGGTATCTTCAAACTTGTACATAAAAGAAAACCTCTACCATAACACGAAAGATGTTTTGTGCAGACGACATTTTTGAGAATGAGTTATACATCAAACTACTGATTGTTATTCTGTTATTTTACATTTCATTTTAAATGTGTAATTTTCAGTGCAGCTTATATGAACGCATGCATGCATTAAATGCCAGATATTGTACATGTAGATGCAAACATCAGTTGTCGCAAGTACACGTTATACCAGAGATGAAAACTATATTTATTTTTTTGTAAACACCAGTATAAATATGTGTCGATGATATGTGTTAGTTAACTGACCTATAGTTGTATTTGTGTTTCATTCAAGGGTTTATTAGCGATCAGGAAAAAACCATGTAATTACATTCCACTACATAGATGCAGCTCTCTCACTGAACAAATCATGTCTTAATGACGTTACAGATCACATCTATGCTAGTCAACGTGAGATAATGAGTACCTCATACAGTTCGGATTCAGCTTTATATCTTCATCTTAACAATGAAATCGGGAATAAGAGACGAATGAGATCCAAATTATTAGACAAAACACATGATTTCAATTTTTCCACCGGAGAGGGAGTATCACTGCCAATAAGATTTTCTCACGCCTGTGTGGTTCTATATAGGTGTCCGATAATTTTATGATTCTTAATCAATACGGAATATTTATCTCAGATGACCGCAGATCCGTTCCCTTTTCATAAAATCAACCCATCCGTCTTACTCTATTGTCCTGAGGACCTGAATTCACCCCTGGTTTTTGGTTGGGGTTCATGCTGTTCTTTTGAGATTTTCTGTGTTCAGTATTTGTGAATTATGCTAGGTGCTGGTGAGGGTTCCCACTGTTCAGCACGTCACCTGGTGGTGGATATAGTCCTTTCTATACAGGGAAGGCATGTCATTTAAATCACAATAACGTGTGGTGAATGACACGCTCGTTGTACATTATCGACCACTTTTATATATTTTCGAAAACGAGTAGGCGCATTATAGTCGCTACAATAGGCTATTTTTATCGTTATCCAACTTTCTATGCTTTTTCTGTGTCTGCAAACCGTACCATTCTTCCCCACTATCTTGTGTAATATTTATTCAACTTGTTCTCGTCTGAAGTGCATAGAATACTTGCCGCTGGATGCTCAGAGCGTAACAATCAATCAATCAGTATTTTTTCACATTGTTTTTCTCGTTTTCGATTGATTTATGACTTGATCGCATTAGATACCTTCTGACCTTCTTTATTTGTAATGTGATTGTTTAATTTGTTTAACTATCAGTGTATAATTCCTAATGGACTGTTAATCTAAATTGCATTAAGTATTGAGTTAATGGCATATACATTTCCTTTTTATTGCAAATATGTGAAGTGTTCAGACACATTATTGCTTCTCGCTGACATGTAGTACAACTCTCATATGGGACGGTTTTATGATATAATGGTTAGCTTTCATATCTCGAGTGTGGTAGGTCGTGGGTTCGAGAACCGATCATGTCAAACCAAAGACCATACAATTGTTATTTGCTGCTTCTCCACTAAGCACGCATCATTAAAGCGTAAAGACAAAGACTGGTTGACTCGGAATCAGGATAATATGTCCGAATGGAGCGACATATCCTCGGACTGTTTCATTGAGCTAGCACTATAAAAATCCATCTAAGCGTGTTGGTCTAGTAATAGAACATTATTACCATATCATCTAATGTAAATTAGTCATAAAATAGTTGAAATATTGTTCATTAAACGTTAAATAACAGTCACTCTCTCTATTTTCTGTTTTTATATACATTCATCAAGGTTTATCAACATTGTATTAAGAAGATGGCAATATTCTAATGACATTTTATTCAACATCAAAAAGCATTATGCGCTAGGATGTACAAAACATATACGGTAAATACATATGAATTCTGTACATGAGTTCATGTATTGTACATGTTGTATATACACACTCGTTATGTTTGTTTGTCAGTATACAAAACATATAATGTAAATACATATTCATTCTGTTTTTAAAATGTAAATACAAACTCATCGTGTTTGATGTTTATTGTACAAAACATATACAACAAATACATACTCATAATGTTTGTTTTTCAATATACAAAAATGTATATGTTCATGATACTTATATTGACCGATACAAAATATTAATTGCTTTATATAAGAACATTATTTTTGTATAAACGAGCGAGGGATAAAATGGAAAGAACAACAATGTTGTTCATGTTAAAATGTCATACGAACTATGGCTTCCATGATTATTTAGATTCTGGTAGGACAATCTAGCAGATCTTTAGAAGGTGAAAACCGCATGTGAAACACAACACATAACAAAACTTATGATCTTCTTGTTTACTTACAGTCGTTATTTCTTTATAGTTAAATATAGTGAAATTAAGTTTCTGAAAATTTCTAATTTGATGACATTTAGAATTTAACAACTTTAACAAGTAAAATGCAAAAACAAATTCTTAAAAGAAATCAGTAACCAGTTTGTTAATGTCACTAGTGTTCCTTGGAAACAATGTCATCGGAATAGGACAGTTTACTAAAATAAAAGTCGATGGATAATTATCTTTAGTATTTTTTTCAGGAAAAATGACTATGTAAAGAAACATAACTAACATTTTAATATTTGTATGCATTATGATCATGCTTAAATCAGGAAGTAATTATCTCCGAAAATGCGCATGTGCGAAGTAAAGAATATAATGATTTCTGTCATTGCATTGTTTATGTAGTCAAAATTATATTATTGCATTTTTCACATATTCCAAATTATATCATTACATTTTGTATATAGCCATTACATTTTCACATAGCCAATTAAGGAGGTCATATTAGAACACTTAATAGCTAATTCAAAGAAAATGGGCGTCATGAAGAGTTTTAATTAACACAAGACTGATTAAAAATTATATATTACGTGATACCAAGTCAATATGATTTTAAATCAAACAATAACACCAAAAAAAAAATGTCAACTGAGAAGATCTAAAGCAATCGAAATATGTATTTAAAATCATTATGTAATAAATAAATATTTAATAAATGTTTCCTCAGATTGATATTAAGAAGATTGCTATAATGACAGCTTGTATTACAATGATGACTTCTACCAAGAACGAAGGCCCGTGTGGCTCAATGAGTTAGATTACCTAACAACTCATACAAGACTATCACCAATACGGCTTTATAAATTACAAAAAAGGTGAATTCGACTCGCAGTCGCAAATGATAAAGTTTACCAGTTGCTTGCCCATGAACTTTCCGGGTACTCCGGCCTCTTCCACCACTAAAACTGGTCGCCATGATATAGTTGAAATATTGCTGAAAGTGGCGTTAAACACAATAAATCAAACTAAATCAAATCTACCAAGAACAGTAGTTTAGCATGTAGATTGATTTTTAACCCGTATATTGATGTGTGAATAAAATGAAAACCAAAAATACAACGCTATCGGAGCAATTTCAAAAATCTCTTATGAAAATATTGATGGAACAGAGGCGAATTTAATTCTCCTAATAAATGGAAGCTCACTTCCCTGACTTGATGCAGTTAAAAAAAAAAAAGCAGCGGTCTTAACCTAGTTTAATGGAGAAAGATTTTTAAAGCTTAAACTGACTGATAGTAAAGTTTTACACATATGCTTATACTTTATCTCACTGAAACAGAGGATTCATTTCGTTAGTCGCAGGTCTTATACATATAGCTGATAATTGCTGAAAGAGACGAAGCATACCAATAACGGTAATAGGTACCACTTTGTCCAATTATATTGTACTTAAATATCGAAATGCCAATCTTTTCCAATACATTATTCGGTATATTACGTGTATATTATTAAAACTGCCTGGCTGATTCTACGTGATTTTTTTAATCACAATTGCCAAGTGTGAAACGAATGTAGCAATGACATTTGAGATTTACTCGCTTAATCCGTATATGTAGCGCGTTGCTGAGAATGTTATGAACAGTAGCATTTTAAAACATATACATGTCTGACCTGTTATGCAATAGTGATTAATAAGGGAAATTGATACACAGTCAAGACAACAATAAATCGTAAAATTACGAATGTCTTTCTAAATAACAAAAATGTAACAATATCAAACAACACAATTACACGTTTTAATATTCACACTTGAATTTAAAATAAACTTCTTTTTTTCCGGAAAATGTCTGGACCTTCCAAAATTAACAAACTTACAAAACCAGAAACAAGCTACGTCAGATTATATCTGAATTCAACAATTATTAGTATAGGAGATCAAGAAGGACTGATAGTTTGATATTATTTTAGAACTTCTATAAACAAAATATCAGAAAACCTTTATAAAACATGTCTCAGAAAACCCCCTATAAAACATTTACAAAATACAGAAAGTTTAATCTATTTTGGCCCCATAATAAGGTGTATGACTCAAGAATCAGATGACCTAAGCGGCATGCTAGACCTATTCTATGTAATATATTTATGGCTGATTTAGAGAGAGAACGGATGATATCACAGAATAAAGGATTTCTACAAAAGAACAAATGTTATACTAAACATAACGATCTACCTCTACCTCTAACGTGACCTCTACACTATAATGTATATACAGGATAACTATGGTTACAGACAGAATAGCACCGGAACTTTGTTTTAGATTATAAAATATAATTTTGATATTTAATAGAATTCAAAATAACAAATGGATAAGGCAATGTAAATTGGCATGTTTTTGTATGACATGTACTATCACATAGACGAAGGGCAAGCTTGTGAATCAGAGAGCATCATATTAACAAATAATTAGTATATAATATGACAAAACCTTCAAATATATACCCATACTTCGTGATTTAAGCCATTAAAAATTACGTCAGTATATTGTGTTCTGAAATTGTTATTAATTTTTCGTTAGATATCAAAATAATATATTTCGTGGATTATTTAAACAACGATTTAAAACAACAAGGAAATATAAAGTCGAAATAGAACTATACAGCAACCTGATATATCTACGAATTTAAGAACACTGGAACCTGGTAACACGTAGTATCCCTGCATGTTAAGTTCTGCTATTTCCAATAACATTGAGTACAACACGTACTTTGATGGTAATATTCTCTACAATAAGGAACTAGTAAGCTAATGCTGTCCATTATCAGAAGACATTTACCTGGAAAAACTTTCAACAAACTGAATATTTTGAGGAGACGTTTTGCTTTTTCCTTCCGAATATTAAGTAATAAACTTGATTTCAATATTGTTTTTCCTGACCGAATTTAAAACAAAATTCTACAATACGTTGAATACCAGGATGTTAGTTTGCACAAATATATTTCTCTCTCTTCCAATTAACTTTATTATTATTTTAAAACAGACGAAGAAAAAAACATATGCCACAAAGCATACTGATGTATCAACAACACTTTAGTAAATAATGACACTGAGAATATTAGAAAGAAAACAAAAATATCCATTAATTTTGATTTAAGTCTGAGTAAACAAACTACATAAGACACTGTAACCGTGGTTCGTCCTCCTCCTGTTCCACTATACGTACGCTGGTAAAGACATCGTACTGGAGGAGGTACAAGTAAACGTGTTCTGTCTGACAGATCTCATCATTATACGAACCTTTTCACGAAAACGCCTGTTTAAAAGCCAAAACATTAACGGGTTAATGGCACTATGTGCATGTCCAAGCCATGTGGTGAAGAAGAGGAGAATAGGAACAATGTCGTCGTTTGAAAAGTCTGAGACCAGAGACGCAATGTTATAAGGCAACCAACACAACATGAACACAATGATTAAGATAATTATCATTCGTGCTGCTTTCTTTCTGGAGAACAGTCCACGCATGCTTGTATCTGATCCTTCACGTGTCATATCATTGGAACAGAGGGCACGACCGACATGTGAATAACATACAGCCAACGTAACACCGGGAATAAGAAAAACAACAAACAATAAAAAGAATACATATGCCTTCCTGTCTCTTTCTTGTGGCCATTTTTCAATGCAAAAGTTAACAGACGGTAGATGGTCCAATTCAATTGTATCAACTGTTTTAATATACAACAATGGTCCCATGAAAAGGGCAGAAATTATCCACATTACGGATATCATAGCCAGACACTGTCTTTTTGTCATTAATTTGCGTGATGCCATTGGGTTCTGTATTGATAAGTATCTGTCTATGCTCATTGCTGTTAAGGAATATATACTGACAGCCACAGCCACACCTGAAGAAGAAACAAAATAACTGTAATATAAAGAAAAGTGAATCATACTTCATATACATGTACATTCTAGACTTAAACCCACAATTGTCTTTATCTATACATTACAATAGTCATAAAAAGATATACGATCATACGCTTATGTTGACCGACAGCTAATTTGAAAGTATAATTGCATTCTACATATCAGCCTGTTGTACTTTATTGCTAAATGTACGACTTTTACATTCTATTTTTGTCAAATTATATACGTCATGTCCTAAGCAATTTTATTCATTCTGAACATATAGCGGAGGATTCTTTCTGAAATGTACCCTGCAGCAGGTTTGTAGATGTACATCATCATTTCAAATGTCTCAATGTTACCGATATAGAATGATAAATAACATATATACCACTATATCAACCTGATTTGTATTGACAGTAAGTGGGATGTCTATTTGGAGTAAACTGTTGTGTGAAGAAGCTTCATTTTGTTAGATAAACACAGAGAAACCTGTCTAAACCGAACTATTATTAAAATACCAGTGTAGGAGATATTTGTTAATTTTACCTGTATAAACCGAATACATGTCTATTCCGAATGCAAACGTTAGTCCCAATGATTGTTGTTTAGACAGGTTTCACTGTATAGTATTTCATATCATAATACTCTTGTGTATTATACAAAATGTATTTACCTATTATTATCCCCTCGCCAACGAAGTTGCGAAGGGATATAGTAACGCTACCGTCCGTCCGTCCGTCGTTGTGAACACTCTAGAATCAACATCCTTCAATGGATTTTGACCGCACTTGGTACATACTTAGTCCTTAAGAGAATTTGGAATCCTATTGATTTTCATGGTCAAAGGTCAAGGTCACCGGGTCAAATTTGTAGGCGAGGGGATACGCCACGCTTTGCGTTGCCCTTGTTACGTGATGATTTCCGTATTGGCCTAGTTATTAGTCCGAGGGTAGCTGTATTGGCCTACGTAATGATATATTTATTAATTAACCATAAAATTGTATCTTATAATGGGTATAATAAAATCATAAACTCTTCCAATATATAATAAACTCTTCCAATATATAATAAACTAAGCCAATATATAATAAACTAAGCCAATATATAATAAACTAAGCCAATATATAATAAACTAAGCCAATATATAATAAACTAAGCCAATATATAATAAACTCTTCCAATATATAATAAACTAAGCCAATATATAATAAACTCTTCCAATATATAATAAACTAAGCCAATAGATAATAAACTCTTCCAATATATAATAAACTCTTCCAATATATAATAAACTAAGCCAATATATAATAAACTAAGCCAATATATAATAAACTCTTCCAATATATAATAAACTAAGATAAAATCGATATTGGCTTAGTGTTTTTTTTATATTGGCCGAATTTATGATTTTATATTGTAAAGACAGCTTAGGTTGTATTGGCAACAATAATATAGAGTTAATTAATAATTTATAATACAACGATATAATTATGATACACAGATACAATAACAGGATTAAATGACAATGAAATCAACACATTTAAACCATTAATCGAATGTTCATTGTATATTTCTCACATTTTTATTTCGTGTTAAAATTAGCAATATTACAGTACACTTTATTTTCAATTTTTAGCCCATTCAACCTTGTTTGTAACTTAAAACGTTATCATATCTGACCCGACTTTGACTTTATATTTATATTATTTGTGTTGAAATGCTATCTAATCTGCCTATTTTCTCACTAGAATTGACCAACAGAGGAATATAAATAAATGTTAAAAACAACATACAAATGTCACATTTCAATTTGGAAAGAATGCAAGTCCTAATACTACACACGATTGATACACAGATTTGATTTATTGTGTTTAACGCCACTTTCAACAATATTTCAGCTATATCATGGCGACCAGTTTTAGTGGTGGAAGAAACCAGAGTACCAGGAAAGAACCACCGACCATGCGCAAGCATCTGGTAAACTTTATCACTTGCGGCTGCGAGTCGAGTGCACCCTTTTTTGCAATTTACAAAGCCGGGCGCGAACCCACGCCGTATTGGTGATAGGCTTGTATGAGTTGTCAGGTAATCCAACTAGCTAACTCATTGAGCCACCCGGGCCCTCTTGATAAACAGGTACTTGTGTATCTATATAAAAAAGTATATATGAAATATCTGGAAACAAAGATGTATGGTTGTATCATTTTGACTAACTTTATAACTTTGTTGATTATAATTAAAGTATCCCTGTCTATTATTATTAAAGAAGCACTGCCTATTATTATTAAAGTATCCCTGCCTTTTATTATTAAATTACCCTTGCCTATTATTATTAAAGTATTCCTGCCATTTATTATTAAAGTATCACTGCCTATTCTTATTAAAGTATCCCTGTCTATTCTTATTAAAGTATCCCTGTCTATTATTATTAAAGTATCCCTGTCTATTATTATTAAAGTATCCCTGCCTATCATTATTAAAGTATCCCTGTCTATTATTATTAAAGTATCCCTGCCTATTATTATTAAAGTATCCCTGCCCATCATTATTAAAGTATCCCTGCCTATTATTATTAAAGTATCCATGCCTATCATTATTAAAGTATCCCTGCCTATTATTATTAAAGTATCCCTGCCTATTATTATTAAAGTATCCCTGCCTATCATTATTAAAGTATCCCTGCCTATTATTATTAAAGTATCCCTGCCTATTTTTATGATATCTGAAGTGTTACCATTATACATGCCATCATCTTTTATATAACGATATTAAACTAGTTATACGTGAACAAACACATCGTAACCACAATGAAATGTTTGAAAAGATTAACTTATGAAATCGAGACGATGGCTTGGTAGGAACACCAATGTGTAAGAGACAAACAGGAAAATTAGTTCAGATCTACAACTAAATAATTATAATCAGCTTCTCCCAGTCATTTGTGAACTTATCCGAATCTTGACATTTAAATTTTGCTGTCCGATCTTTCAACTGTAAAAGTTCTTGAGGAAGGTTATTTCAGAATCGCATCGTGTATATTAACTAGTATATCTACGTGTTTATTAGGAATATAATCCAGACTTGATTCGTTTGACTATTTATAGTGGAAAATATGATTTGCACTTATATTTAAATTGCATAGTTGTCCATCAACTGACATAAACCACGTAATATTCAACGTAGAATCTTAATTCGATATATTGCATGTAAAGACAACAAGATAAAAATGTTATTTTCATATATAGCATCTATCTATTTAAGACCTCATTTAAGATTCCGTTTTATCTTCGGTAACGTTAATATATATGATTGACATCTTCTACGTTTAATCAACATAAAAGGAACGAAAAGATAAATTGGTTGAATTAATTTACATGCGTCTTTTTTTTCCAAGACGTCATCGATAAACATGAAATCAATGATAGTACAAGAAAACAACAATAATTATAGTTCAATATCCCGTTTATAGCTTTTTAGAAAATGAGCTTACCATAACATCCCAAGTCTAATTTAAAAAGCCAATGAATGATACACATACCGAGACAACCAAAGTAAAAATGTAATTATTTCATCATATGAGGGTGACATACGTCAAAATATTATTTGATACATTTTCCGGGAATAATATATCACAAGGAGTAAACAATAAATATCAAATAAACATTTAATTAAAATTAATGTCAAGATCAAGCATATTAGTTCGCATAACAATTCATTCGACTGTACATTACCATCTCGCTCAATTAGACATCCGAGGAACATGAGTGGTGGAGTGTTTCATTTGTGATAACATGGCTAATACCACTGGCGTGGGTCCAGGCTCCGTCTATCCACCTCAAATGTTAAAGCATGCAGAAACCTAATCATTGCCAGAGTTGTTACTGCTCATTTCGGTCTGACTGTTAAGGCTTTATTTGCTGAGTACATCTGGTAATCGCAACATATTCCTTTCTTGGGAATTCGTGTTGCAGCATATAAAGTTTTAATTTGAAAGCAACGGAAAAGCTAGAACAATTTAGAAGATATCAAAGTAGTAACTAGAAGCCTAATACCGACAGACATATGTGTTTTACTTTTTAAAAATTCACACTCTCGGTTATGCTGATTTGAGATAAGGTGACCATATATGCTGATGATTTAGTTTTTATGAACACATAGTAAAAGTGTATTTTGAAGTTGGCCAGAGCAGTGGCTTTCACACCTTTTGGGCATAATGGTCATACATTACCATGATAAAAATAAATGCAAGGTGCTTGCACAGATCGCCATCAGATGTGGCGACCACAATTTGGGTAAGCGGTGGCTGATATCGCTAATACTACATTTGTACTTTTAATGAACCAAAATATATGCAACTAGTAGAATACAGTTTAACAATTTGTTTTCCAAAGTTAAATATGGTGCTATTTTCTTTATTGCTTTGTTATCCCTTTATTTATGCAATGTTGTTTTCTATCAGCGTCGTCTGTTTGTTGTTTTCTATCAGCGTCGTCTGTTTGTTGTTTTCTATCAGCGTCGTCTGTTTGTTGTTTTCTATCAGCGTCGTCTGTTTGTATCGTCGTTTACACCAAGGTCGCTGTTCCATTGTATTGTGTACGGGTTGTATTTTTAATTTCTCTATTCTAACATGGATACAACACGTTCGATATAATACGGATAATTAGAAATTTAATCTTGTGAATAAACAATTCACAAATCTTGGCCTTGGAAACGTATTTAGATGAAATACTTAATATCTTTCGTTGTAAACAATTTTTTATGTATTATAAGTCTACTGAGACGTAAACGTAAAGATGAGTTTTCGTTTTATATATGATATAGTAAGTGCTAAGTACAATATTTACCACACTCCACATATTTTAGCCTTTAAGTGTATGATTTATTTACTAGTGATTGTTTAGTTCAGCCACAAGTTCTATAAAATGACTAAATGTCAGAAAATTGAATTTATATCGATTTGTAGTTAGAAGAAAATAAGTGTCAACATCAGACAGTAGAATTATATCAATCTAATATGTTGAAAACAATGACGACAATGCTAGGATCTAGTAAGAATAGCCGCCAGTACCGAGGGGGTTCATTGTAAGATTGTATTTCCTCACATTTGAAAAGACATACATTTGACATTATTATTGTGACAAAAATATTTCGTGGCAAGCAATAGCGGTTTTTTTCCAAACGATGTAACACAGGTATATAATATACAGCAAACGTCTTAGTACTGGTAAAATAGCACAGAATGAAGGCAATAAGTGTGTAATGTCTTTAAATATGATATTTATTGACATGAGGCTAAGAAACCAGTGACAATAGGCAGTTCACCGATCAATTCCCCGTGTTTTTTCAATCTTTACAAACAGAACTTATATTCACAGACATTGCACCTATACTATTTAATTATATGTGACAAGTAAAACAAGACAGGTTCTCATCGGGTGCTGGGGAACATTGGTTCAATAAACGTTCAGGTCAAGGTCAAGACTATTCAATTGGTATTTGTTGTGTCTCTTATTAGACGACATTAAATAGAAGAGAGAAAACAATACTTGCTGACTGTTGTTTCAATCAGTTGGTAGTATAAAATTCTGACTGATTATGTTGGTCTAGTACAAAGAAGGCAGCATAAGTATCACATAAGAAGAATCTGAAGATACCAAAGGGGGATAATCAGGATCCGTATATCTACGACGAACAGTCAACACAATGGCCAAAAGAAAAAGTGAAAAAGGACAAACAACGATCAACAAAACCTATAGATAGAGTAACACGCACCCCACTAAAAACCTATAGATAGAGTAACACGCACCCTACAAAAAACCTATAAATAGAGTAACACGCACCCTACAAAAAACCCATAGATAGAGTAACACGCACCCCACTAAAAACCTATAGATAGAGTAACACGCACCCCACTAAAAACCTATAGATAGAGTAACACGCACCCCACTAAA
>MJUT01045183.1:12831-39382 GCA_002080005.1 Gigantidas platifrons | reverse complement strand
AAAAACCTATAGATAGAGTAACACGCACCCCACTAAAAACCTATAGATAGAGTAACACGCACCCCACTAAAAATCTATAGATAGAGTAACACGCACCCTACTAAAAACATATAGATAGAGTAACGCGCTCCCCACTAAAAACATATAGATAGAGTAACACGCACCCTACAAAAAACCTATAGATAGAGTAACACGCACCCCACTAAAAACCTATAGATAGAGTAACACGCACCCCACTAAAAACCTATAGATAGAGTAACACGCACCCCACTAAAAACCTATAGATAGAGTAACACGCACCCTACTAAAAACCTATAGATAAGAGTAACACGCACCCTACTAAAAACCTATAGATAGAGTAACACGCACCCCACTAAAAACATATAGATAGAGTAACACGCACCCCACTAAAAACCGGTAAATATCACATAAGATAGTAACATTTTCTTGTGATAATATAGCTGAAGTATTGCTTACTTATGGTTAAACAAGAATCACTCACTCACTTACTTCAGGAATATCATTATGAAAAGAAAGTTTAAACAGTGAAGGACAACAATTCCATCGATATCAACAAAACTAAACAATTACCTCCAAAATGAAAACCTAAGCAGTGATGGTCAACAATTCCAACAATATCAGCAAAACAAACAAGTACCTCTTGCCTCAACTAATTGAGCATAGAAAAGGCAACGCCATATGACGTTGGAAATCCAGGTCCTGGGTTGGAACAGATACACATTTGTGACGAGGTTAAACCGTTAAAGGGATCTTAACTTTTCTCTCTTGATAAGGTGATCTCCAACGGTAATACATATGTAAACAAACAATAACAAACAATAACAAAAACCTGCACAGGTTCCTTTCGACTTGATGAATGATTATTAGTATTTAATTGATTGCTAGCTAAGAAGGTATAATTTAATACCATTACTCTTAGTAACTATTTATTATTATTAATACAAAAACAAAATGGCAGGACTTGGGATATTTTGGTTTTAACTTATCAATTAAAACTTGCATTAAACTAAAGGTGTTGTGTTCTTTATTTTCACTACAGATGTGATCAGAACTACAGATGTGATCAGACGACGGTTTAACTTTTCTTATTTAAGACAGGAAATCAGATTTATTTACTTTCATTCCGCATTGCCAGTAAAGTGCTGACCTACTAGCAAAGTATACATGACAGATAAAGGATCAGATAGTATGTCACGGATGTTGAAACATTTCTATCTCCCTTGATATCAGGTTGTGATACGTATTAAGCTAATCTTCTCTTTATAATCAGTTCCACCAGTAATGTTGTTTGTACGCTTTAAATAAGATACCTCCCTTGAGAAATCAAAATCTGAATGCTTTGATAAAAATGTTAATAGGAGTTTTATCTAGAAAATAATCTTATTGTACTTTTGTATACGTATTGGTGGCCTTTCATGATCAATGATGTTAACGTGCCATCGATCGTGGACACGATTGTATGGTGGTTAGATCCACCTACCATTGAAATCAGTGCAGGGCACATCGTTGGTTTTTCCCCTATTCCGTCCACCAATACTTCAGACCGCACGGTATAAATGAATGAGCGATTATTGTTTAACTTATCTACTTTATCACATTTTTTAGTAATTTAATTTCGAGAACAAATTAAATACTGATAAAATGATGATGATGTATACCACATTGTACTTTAATCCAACAGTGATAGCTCCACGGGTTACTGAACATGAATACCTTATCATGATTCTATAGTGATAGCTCCACGGGTGTATGTGTTACTAGTGATAGCTCCACGGGTGTATGTGTTACTCAACATGAATACCTTATCATGATTCCAGTTAACTAGTCTGTTTCTATAGTGATAGCACCATGGGTGTATGTGTTACTCAACATGAATACCTTATCATGATTCCAGTTAACTAGTCTGTTTCTATAGTGATAGCTCCACGGGTGTATGTGTTACTCAACATGAATACCTTATCATGATTCCAGTTAACTAGTCTGTTTCTATAGTGATAGCTCTACAGGTGTATGTGTTACTCAACATGAATACCTTATCATGATTCCAGTTAACTAGTCTGTTTCTATAGTGATAGCTCCACGGGTGTATGTGCTATTCAACATGAATACCTTATCATGATTCCAGTTAACTAGTCTGTTTCTATAGTGATAGCTCCACGGGTGTATGTGTTACTCAACATGAATACCTTATCATGATTCCAGTTAACTAGTCTGTTTCTATAGTGATAGCTCCACGGGTGTATGTGTTACTCAACATGAATACCTTATCATGATTCCAGTTAACTAGTCTGTTTCTATAGTGATAGCTCCACGGGTGTATGTGTTACTCAACATGAATACCTTATCATGATTCCAGTTAACTAGTATGTTTCTATAGTGATAGCTCCACGGGTGTATGTGCTACTCAACATGAATACCTTATCATGATTCCAGTTAACTAGTCTGTTTCTATAGTGATAGCTCCACGGGTGTATGTGTTACTCAACATGAATACCTTATCATGATTCCAGTTAACTAGTCTGTTTTTACACCTTAATGCTAATAAAATAGTGGGGAAGAAGCAAATAGAAATGGTACTGTCTTGATAAATAACACTACCAGAGCTCGAATCCACGATCTAGCACACTCGAGATGAGCACACAAACAATTACACGAATGATTCGGTTATACGATATAACTGATATTCTGTTAATAGTGGCGTTATAAATATAGCAGTCGGTTTAGATATTAATAGAAATATACATAATAATGTAGTAATGGTACTATATATCACATATTAAATATAATTACATTGCCTGGATATGATTGGCTATATACGGTCACTGACCAAAATATTGGTTTTTTCCCAGTACCCCTTTCACCTTTTTCATTTTGATCATTGGGAAACTAGTTGACTTCCTGTTGAAGAAAATATCAAAAGGGGCAGCCAAGAGATGCTTATTTAATTTTATTATTTAATCTTAAGTTCACCGACCATTGATTACTATAATTTCTTTCTACATGGTAAACATAAAAAAAAAACATCTAAAGTTTATGTGTATTCGGAATGAATAGTAAACACTAGTAACGAAGCTCCTGGGCAAACATGTTTATTAAGTACATAAACTTACTTATCCAATACGAAAGAAAGTCGTATATAAAAAGTAGTGTATTGAGAAAGGAAACGAGCAGTATTATGAAATCATTATCATAAATAGGTATCCAGTATGAAATCAATTAATACTAAATAACACTGTAAACCATTACTGTTTGTACTGTCCATGTTTATGTTACAATTTATTGTTATGATACAAAACAAAATGTAGTATGTGGTCTTTTTGAGTGGATGTCAATCAGTGTAGTTTGTTATTGTTTGTTTTTATATGTATGACCTTTTATGATCAAGTTAACAAGATGGTAGAGTTTGGATTCAATTAACCAGTTTAACCCCGCCATATGTTTGTGTCTGTCTAAAGCCAGGACCTGGATTTCCAACATCATATTTCGTGGTTTTTTGTTGTTGTGTTCAGTTAAGATGAGGCGTGATTGTTCGGATTGTTTATTTTTTGTGGAATTGGCGACCATCACTGTTTAAACTTTCTTTTCATAGCTATGCAAGAATAGATAAATAACATAATGGTATATCACAGTCTTAATCTTAGAGCCGATTTAAGTAATATAATTCGCCTTCTGTAACAAACACAAAATAGAAAACGAAAAATTGCCTTATATACAGTTGAGTTATAGTTGGTCCATATAATTGAACTTAGTGTTTTGAAATCATTAGCTAAGCAAACTTTTAATTATGTTCTGAATTCCTTCATAACAACATGTTTATTGGGGATACGTATGTTGCTTAATGTAAAGTGATAAATCATTCTGTAAGACAAAGGAAATAACTGCCAGTTATCAGGTTCTTCAATTATTATATTTCATATTTCAAAGGGGCTATGCTGGATTAATGACGTGGTCACTATGGAAGTCGAACAAACATTTCTTGTCAATAAGAAGATTCGGAGACGTGGTTGTCTAGTTGATAAGAATATCAAGTAATTATAATTTATAATGCAATCGTTCTATTTGAGCAGTCAAAATGCGTTGACAGTATATTTACAAGTGATAAACGGTTAATGACCGTTTATAACATTTATAAATCAGTTGGGGCCTCTTGGAGGTAACTAACTTTTTAAATAATTTGAATATTGGTAGTAATATCCATTAATGTCACTAATGATTGCAGTATAAAGACAATAACAGTGCATTGACTTGACATAAAATTTGATATATGCATTCGGCAAGAATCGGGGAAAATGCTCGAGAAACCCTCGCATTTTCCCCGATTCTAAGCCTCATCCGTATATCGAGTTTATGTCAAGTCAATGCACTGTTATTGTCTATAACTGTGATCGTTCACCAATGTGGTATGAGTGTAAACCCAACTAACCATTAAAACATTATATTACAATATATTTGTCAAATCAAATTTAAGCAGTATATGATTATATACTCCTTTGTTTACTCTCATGAATGCTACTCATTCCGTGTAAACACGATGCTCAGCTTGCCATTACTCCCATTCCTGTTGTAGGGGATTTGTTTGATTTATGGTGTACTGGTGTTCAAAAAATTTAATATTAGATATATTCGTGGTATTGAGCGGTCACACGACGAGTGCTTCCGTAGCACCTGCATTCACATCCGGTTTTTAGTGGGTTTTGTGTATTTTTTTGAAGGTCATTATTAGTCTTTTTATTATTTTTCTGTTGGCTAAGGCATTGTCTCTCCTCCGATTTGCGGAATCTGAGTAAACCTTTAAGTAACTTTCCTAATAAATTAATAAAATAGCTGTCCCATTCATAATATGAACGTGATTTGCATTCTTGTCCCCCCCCCCTCATAATGATAATAATATGAGTATTATAATTACTATCTTATGGTGTGTGTACTGAATTAAATATCTACTGTTGTATTACTATCACTGGGACCATACCTCTACTGGTGGACCATTTGTAACCGATAGCATTATCTGCGTGGTATTCAGCAGGGGCGGATTCAGGATTTCAAGTTAGGGGGCGCACTTAAAATAATCGCGCCGAGCAGAGCGAAGCGGAAATTTTTTTTGGGGTTTTTCGTGTGAAAAATCACGATTGTACGCAAAAAAATAATTTATTTTTCAATTTTAGGGGGGGGGGGCTCGCTGGATCCGCCCCTGATCAGTACTTCAGAACTAACATTCTTTATAATGTATATTTATATCTGAAATTCACAGTTCTTAGATATTGTAATTATGTAAAATTAAGACCATCTCCCTCAGGCCTAGTTAACCGTAACCAATTCTGGCAATCCTTCTTAGGCCCTGTGGTTTACTTTCTACCAAAGACTTGTAAATTATTTGGCTGTCCAATTTTTTTACTATGAGTTTATATTTGAAGGTTAAGGCTATTCCAGAAAAGCTTTGTGCGTGTTTAATTAGATACCTACAGTTTTATTAAGATAAATAATAAAGAGAAAATGAAGTTGTAAACAAAGAAAGCCCTTTTAAATTACATTCAAATAGAAACATAATTGGAAATTATGATAATAAACGGTCAGTGTTCGTGTAAGCCACTGTATCACATAGATTGCACTATTGACCTCGGTAGGACTATAATAACAATGATATGATTTCCTGAGTTAGGGGTTATTGTTTCAATGACCTCGGTAGATAAATTGATTCTGTCATTTCTTTAGATAAGGACAATTATTATATTCTCAAAACCAAACACAAGGTTTCTGTAGCTATAAAATATAAAGGGGAAATGTCATTTGTTGAATCCCTGTGTGGAAAGTATTATTTAGCTGTCGCTTTTCCTGCGGGAGCAAAAACTAAAGACATAGACTAGACTCTTGAGGCAGAATAATGATGACGTATTGTTTGATTTACCAACTGTGATATGACGAAGTTCACTGCTAATGGACTCCTTCATTACAAGGTCTTTCGAAGACCTATGATTATTCAACCCAAATTTACTTTGTTGCAATAAAATTGTAAATATCTAATTTAGTACCCATGACGCAGTTCTAGAAAGAAAGAAAAAACCATGTACAGTTGTATGTCGAAAGATTGGAAAGTCGCATACTAGTATTTTAAAACATGTGGAAATGAAACCAAAAGGATCGGGAACCACTCTTATAACAAGATGGTTGAGCATGATGGTTCAACAACGTTAACGGTGTACATTATTGAAATAGAAGAAATTATTATAATATGTTTTTAATTGTTTGAATTCCCTTATTACATAAACATACAAGTATATTATAATTGCTGAGACTTATATGTCATCTTTATGAAGTTTAACAGTAAAATTCGTATACCATTGTCTGTCGGGAATGGTGACGTCTCTTTCCAAGTGGACATAATGCAAGAATAATTGGTTGTTTTTCATACATGGGTGGAATGCTCACTACAACTATAGTATATTGTCTTAGGAAAATGGATTTTACTGGTAACGACATTCTGTTTGTTAAATTTAGTTGTAAATTGATTTCATTCCACATTTTAATACCCAAGAAAACAAATAGAACAACATGAGCACGTTTAGATTGGTTGGTATTTAAAGTTAATGGAGCTGAATAACATATCTAAACCGTGGAAGTACATATTTACAAACACCAAAACCAACCAGCATGTAATTAGTATGTATTTGAAAGTATTTATATATATAATAGTCAATTGGCTTATTTATCTAAGATTTTGTCAGTGACCACATTTATTAGTAATATCTAGTATTCAAATGTACACCTCCTAATAAATGTAATAATTGTTTAAGGCACGGTTCTCCTCCCTAAACGCATACATGATCTTAGCCGATTTTGCAATCATGTTTTATGGACCCCAAAGATTGTAAGTTATTTGGGTCTACAATCGTGTGACCCAGAACATTCCTGATGAAGGTTATTCACAGAAACATGTCGTGTGCACTAAAATAGAGATTGACGTTTTTATATAATAGATAGGTCAATATTACCTTGCAACTTGTAATCAACGACTACATATAAATACACATAATTAACGAGATGGTGATACACAATAATCCATCGACATCTACTGTAGAAGGACTTTTAGCCTGTAAGACTGGGAGGCCGCGTCCAATTTCAATTCAATACATGTACAATTATCCTGACAATAACCAAAAAAAAAAAAAATAATAATCAAAATCAAAAACACGATTTTATCATATTTAGGGTTAGATAAAGTTGTGTAGGTGAAACTGAGTTCGCTTGATATTGAGAATCGACTTCAAATTTCATATACAAATGTATATGATACACTGCAATTTTGATTTCATGAGCAATCAGAAGGGCAATGGAGGAACACAGGCAACAATAGGCACACGATTCTGAACAAATCAAATAAAAGAAAACAGAAAACCAAAAACTATTAGCAGCACAGACCCGACCATTAACCATGGGTGAGCCCAGAGGTTCGCGAATGGTATACAGAAAAAACCTATGTAAAAGAGAACTTTATATGAAGCTGTTTTTTTGTCTGAAAGTGACGGGAGTAAAACTCCTACGTCAATATTTAGCCACGTCACATTTACAAGAATGTAAACATTCACACTGTTACGGATTCAGTTAGCAGGATGAAAGTGAACACAAAGAACAATACATCTACTACTTAAGTGAATAAACGTTATCGTCACTGTGAAGTTTTCAATGACAGGTACTATAAAGTGAATGTCAGACCATATTTTGTGTTTTCGTCCTGTGTGTCTTATGTCCCCAATGTTGCAAGTGTCTATGGATTGTCCATTATTGATTGACCCTTCGGCTTTCTCTAACGTTTATTTGATAAATAATCATTCATAAACCTTGAACAAAATGATCCAAGGACATTATTTCGAAAATTGTCTTCAAATAGTGTATACATTTCTGCGACCGTCAACGGCTAACAGACAATGACAGAGATGAACGTTCTCAAAGTGACGACAATAGCTGACGTTAGAGATATGTTCATTTACAATGGCTTGTTAGTTGTTGTTCATCAAACATTCACGAATATGTCATGACTGATACCCAAAACTGGGGTATTTCTGCCTTTAATTTGAACAGTATAGGAAAGTACTGGGCAAGTTATTTGATTTGAAATGAGAACTAGATTCTAGAACAAACATACTGATAATATTATATGACAAATTGAGCTTATGTCCCAGACGAATTTGAGATTTCTGAAAATAGGAAAACAAGGAAGAGAGAATTGTTCAAGACAAAACCACAGTCACTTGAGAAAATAATAACATGACGCAACGACAATATATATTGATTGGTACATTATAAAATGACATTAAGACAGAATCTGGTATATCGAGGGAAGTATTACAAAGGTTCAGCAACATCAAATAACATTCAATTTGTATGACCGACCAGCACTTGATGGAGTAATTAGTAATCATAGCGGAAATGTTTTAAAATGTGATTGAAAAATAAAGCACTTTGAAAGAGATGTATTATCTCGTATTTGATGTAATTTACACATTGGCGTCTAATGCGCAAATACAAACAAAATAGTGGGTTATTTTTACGCTTATTACTTGTTTAACATCACAATTAAAGTTAGAAGATCATAACATACAAAGTATTAAATATTCAGATTTATATTCCATATAATAATTATTTGATAGTGACTATTTTCATTTACATTTGGGTACATTACCGTCAAGAGGTAAAGGTTATGATCTTATTAATATGTTTAACGCCGCAGTATATACGTGTTTGTCCCAGACCAGGACCTAAATTTGTATTTGGTTTTACGTTGTTTTCTCTTAGGTGAGGAAGATTAATGCTTCCAGAGAGATATAGTGATCGTAATTGCGATTTATAATATAGCTAACCATCAATATATAAAGTTCAGACTGCTCGGATGGTTAGGGTTATGTGTTTAACGCCACTTTCAACAATATTTCAGTTATATCGTGGCAGTCAGTTTTATTGGTGGAGGAAACTGGAGTACCTGGAGAAAACCTACGACAAACTGTATTACATAATGTTGTATCGAGTACACATCGATACAGACTGATCGAGTATGATCTATGTTTAGATACAAACGTAATATACTTTGAAATTGACACAAGATACCCATAACGGGAATGTCATGGATAGATAATTCTGTAACTACATAAAATTGATAAATAAATAAATAGGACATGTGTGCTTTTGTCCTCTATAATATATAATAGAACCATTCGAGAATTTTTAATTACCACAAGGTCGGAAATGTATGCCTTGCAACAAACCACCAATGATCAAACATAATAACTTGTTCATTAGATGATGTGACAAGTTGTTTCTGCGATTAGAGATACCAGAGGCGCTTTCCGTCAATCCTATAAGCGAGTTGTATACTAGTAATTATTCACCCTACAACAAGAGAACGCCCCGATTGAAGTGGTTGGAACCGGAAACAATGTGCGATTTTTACACCCCGAAGTTCCAACTGAAAAGCGGAAGCAACTGTCCTTATTACCAGAAGAGCGCTTGTATAGATATCAAAATATATCAATATAATTTGGCTTTCAAACATTTAACTCTGAGTGTACCAAAAGTACGTTAGTAAAGAAAACACACATGTTGCGCACTTAATACATAAACTCTCTTTTTTTGTGCCATTGTTAGACTTTTATAACATTTTTGTCAATCAGATCATACTTATCAAATAAAATCACTGGAATAAAAAGATTAAAAGGATATCAATAGATATGTTTTATGACACTTCAAAGATGTGAAATATGACTGATAAACTGTAGTCTGATACTTTTTTGTGAAGCATGGTAAATTTCACAGTACGATATTCTTCATGAAGGGTGATCAAGTTCCATTATGAAGTGCAAATCACAACTTAAGTAATAAATACAAGACTGTGATATGAAATTAAACAGAACTGTCCCCAAAGTCAATGTCAACCATCTACATTGCATGAGCACGCGGTTTCATATTAAATTAATTTTTTTATCCATCAAATTTGTAGTTTGACGTTTTTCATGTTTATCTGCATGTTTTCGTTGTCAAATGGTTTTTTGATCAATAGGCAAGAGAGACAAACCAACTTCCATTCTGGTCAGTATCTGGTACGTTCCTGTGATTCACTCAAGACGGGCAAGCTACCAATTACATCACGACGGCAATTTCTACGAGATATGATTAAATAAAGCACTTTAGATTGAAGATGGAAACAAGATTATGACAACGGTATAAAATATTGTTAATTCGAATGGAGAGTGTAGCTAGAGTAGTTATATAATTATATTACGTAGTTCGTGGAACTAAAAAACAGATCTGCAGTGTGAAGTCTATATATTGTCAATTACAATATGATAAGATGAATCTCATAGAGTATTTAAAGCATTAAATCTGCGGAATTATCGATGCAAAGGATCTTGTTGAAATTATACATTCCTGTTGATTTCTTTTATTGTAGGGTAAATATAATATTATCACTTATTCTAACATGACGTCCTTCATTGGCTATATAAATAATACAGTGATAAAACTCACGATATATTTTAATTCGCTCATGCGTATTGAGGAACAAATTACAAACATAATTCCCTAGTGAATTTATGTATTCATACAGCACTGTGGTGCATAACAAACATAAAAATGCCCGTATTGTTTTTACCTATATTTTTCCGGAATAAATACTTAAGACAACCATCAATCGACTTTGACTTTTGAAATTTAACATCTTCCGGAAGTCGTTTACAAGGAACGCTGATGACATTGAAAGACTTCTCTTCTTCTTCTTCTTTGTTGACGGAACATCCATCAACATACTGATGATCATTTTCCGGCGCATGCCTGGTTTGGCATTTAATAAAGTTACATTTTTAGTATATTTTACAATTTTACCATTTTTATGACAATTTAAATTTTTGCATTTTTTTTATTTTTTGTGTATAAGATAAAAACAAAATGAGTATTTCCTGTAAGTGTGGGAATGTTTCAAGGAGCAAACTGTGAGAAAGTGCTTCCTTGAAAGTGTCGGTAGTGGTTATATTGGCTATGTTTGCAGGTAAATTGTTCCAGTCTTTAATAGTGCGGCAGAAAAATGAAAAGTTGTAGCTGTCTTTGTTGCATTGAATTTGCCTGTATGTTTGTTTGTGGGTCGATCTCGTTTTTGACTGGCTTTTTGTGAGGATGTCTTGAGCTGGGATAGCAATTTGGTGGTTTATAACTTTGTGAAACATTTGCAATCTTGTTTTAAGTCTTCGTTCTTGTAAAGATGGCCAATCTAAGGTGTTTATTATTTCAGATACACTGCTGGTGTTGTGAAATATATGGCAAACATAACGTGCTGCTCTTCTTTGTACTTGTTCAATTGCTTTGTTATTTTCGATTGTGTATGGGTCCCAGACTGTGCAGCAGTATTCCAATTTCGGTCGTACAAGGGATTGGTATGCCCGTTCTTTGACTGTTTTCGAATTTATTTTTAGATTTCGCCTGATAAATGATAGTGACCTGTTTGCCTTTCCTATGGTTTGGTTGATATGTGTGTTCCATTTAAGATCTGAAGATAGTGTGATGCCTAAATATTTTGCAGATTTAAGAATGTGGCCGTGCATGTTGTAATATAAGTGATGTGGTTGTTTTTTGGTGGTTACTTGTAAAATATTGTATTTGTCAGGATGGAATGACATGAGCCAGTCTTGTTCCCATTTGATGGCAGATTCAATGTCCTCTTGGAGTTTTAAGCAGTCATTTTGAGATTTAATGGTTCGGTATATAATGCTGTCGTCTGCAAAGAGTCTAATCTGGCTGTGTTTTAGATAGTCTGGTAAGTCATTTATGTAAATCAAGAAGAGTATCGGCCCTAGTACAGTGCCCTGGGGGACGCCTGAAGTGACTGGTATTTGTGAAGATGAAGAATTTTCAAGAAGTACTGTTTGAGTTCTATTTGACAAGAATGATGTTACCCAATTAGTTGTTTGTTCAGATATGCCATAATGTTGGAGTTTGTATACTAATCGTTTGTGTGATACCTTATCAAAGGCCTTTGCAAAATCCATTATAACTAAATCAGTTTGTATATTATTGTTGTTGTTTTGTGCAAGTTGGTGTACTAGTGATAAGACTTGGGATTCACATGATCTGTTTGCTCTGAATCCGTGTTGTAATTCGTATAAGATCTTATTTGTTTCAAGATGTTTCATCATGTTACTTGCCAGTATGTGTTCTAGTAATTTACATGATATGCATGTTAGTGATATGGGTCTGTAATTTCCTGGATGATGTTTGTCTCCTTTTTTGTAAACTGGTGTGATGTTTGCATGGTTCCAGTCAGATGGTACTAGCCCTGTTTCAATTGATCTCGTGAATATTAATGAGAGGATGTCTGTGCAGATGTTAATATTTTGTTTTAGCAAAGTGCCACTGATGTTGTCTGGGCCTGTAGCTTTATTTGGGTTAATGTTGTTCAGTAACTTGTATATACCGTCTCTGTTGATGGTGATGGGTTCCATTTTAGGGTAGGTACTAGAGCCTTTATCTGGGATGTTCGTATTTGCTTCTGATGTAAAAGCCGATTGAAATTGCTTGTTAAGTATATTTGCCTTTTCCGTGGGATTTGTATGTAATGTACCTTCACTTCTTAGAGATGCAATGCCGGTGTTTTCATTTTTCTGGCTTTTGATATATGTGAAAAGATTTTTAGGCTGTTTTTAAAAAAATGGTTGGTCCGGTTCACGTACTTCTATGTCAAAAATCATGTTTTCAATGTACCTCCAGTATGAAGTTCTCATCTCTCTTTGTAATCGAGTCTTTATTTGTTTATATTTATTTTCATATTTAGTATCATGTTTTTTCTTTTTATAGAGTTTGTTTTTCTTGTTGATGAGTTTTTCAATCTTGTGAATTATCCATGGCAACTTTGATTTGTTACTGATAAGCTTAGTTGGAATGTGCTTTTGTATGCTTTCTAGTGCTTGGTTTTTGAAGGTTGTCCATAGTTCATCTAGACTCATCTTATTTTGGTTTTCTTTTATGTTCTTATAGCAGTTTGTTGGATCTTCTTCTATTTTCTTCCAGTCTGCTTTTTTTTTTATAAACAAACGTTTTATGTGGTTGTTTGATTTTTGGTAAGGTTAGGTTGATTTCGCTAAAAACTATAGCATTGTAGCTTCCTCCAATAAAGTTTCTATGCGATTTACAAAAGATGGATTTGTCATGCATAAAATGTCTAATGTTTTATCATTCCTTGTTGTTTTGTTTATTACCTGTATTAAATTGTTGTCATTTAGGATATCTAATAGACCCTGGTGTAGTGTTGGATCAGGTTTACTGGATATGACTGATGGTATATCCCAGTCTATGTGTCCCAGATTGAAGTCGCCACTAAGCCAGACATTTGGATTTGTGGTGTTGCAAACCCTATTAAGTGATGTACTTAGGTGTTCAAGAGAATCCCCTTTGTCTGACGGTGGTCTGTAGTATGTACCTAGATACAAAGTTTTGTTATTTGTGGATGTAATTTTTGCCCAAATTAGTTCACAATCTACTTCTAGGTCAGTGACTTCTGATGATGTGTACTGGTTTGATATTGCTAGCAGCACTCCTCCATAGCCATCTTTTCGGTTTTTGCTGTATATGGTGAACTTAGATGGTGATATATATTCGTATGGTGATATACTGTCTGAGAGCCAAGTTTCAGTTCCGAATATTATGTCAGGTTTGCATGACTCAATAATTTGATCTATTTCTGGTTTTTTGTTTTTTATCGATTGAAAGTTTATTGTAAGTACTCTTGAGTGGTGCTGTGGTACCTTTTGGGGTTTTATTTTTTCACTTTAACGTTTTTGTTTTGATTTTTCTGAATAGGTGAAGATGTATATGTTGGTGTGCCTATGTCATCAATATTATTAGTTTCATTTACTAATTCTGAGTAACTGTTTGATGTTTCTATGGTGCTGTTGAAAAATGTGGTGAAGAAGTTTGGCATTCCACAATTTGTACATTCCCAATATAGGTTACTGTTGTTAAGTATTTGATACATGTAACTGTCTATACCTTGACATTTAATGTGATACCATTGTTCGCAGTTATCACAACATACCGCTTCATGTGACCATGTAACAGCTTTTCTACATGTCCCACATGGGTATTTGTGTGGACCAGGGTTTGGTTCTGGTGCATATGAGTTGGTTAGGAGAAGGCTGCATAGGTATATTAGCACAAATTTGTCGTATTTTATTAAAGCTTTGTTTCTCTTTATTTGGATGTTAAATAAAGTAGTAGAGATGTTTGACTTACTTGTTTCTTGGCTTGAGATGGTAACTGACCAAGAGTTATCTGGAGCCTGATTATTCTCTTGTATTTTTGTGTCGTTTGACACAGCATGGTGGTTGACAGTCATACCTAAGTTAAGAGTTTTTGCAATGGCAGTCGTCAGAAAGACTGTGGTAAGTATAACTTTTATGATATTCATGGTTTATGAGACAGATTATGTGTATATATATAGGACTTACAAATTATTTCAAATAAAGTCTTCGTCCCTTGGGGCAACTCAAGGGCTCAGGGACTGTCTCAGATTAGCCCTGGTTCGATTGTTTTGATGATTGCATTAGTATTAGAATATGTTCTCTTTCTTATACAGACAGACAGATTGTTTGTTTACTTCCGGTTTACCAAGTCACATGACCGTGATTGGCGGTAACGGCTGTCAAAATGAAAATGTTTGGGGTTTTACAATCAACAGTACTTTAAGAAGTGTATTGGTTGGAATCTTGTAAAAAATAATATAAACTACGTATATAACAAATTTGGCAATTTAAGATTAGATAATTTTAACAAAATTTTGAGTTTACACAGAGCCCAAAATTCGATAAACTTCCTCTTCCAGGCATGCGCATCAATGTCAACATGGTTACTGATTTATTTTTAAGATTTTGTGAGCATTTTACTTGTTTAAGTTGCTAAATTCAAAATGTCATTAAATTGGAAAATATCAGTAACTTCATAGCATCACAGTCTATTTATACATAAAAGAAAAACAACTGTAAACTGTAAAACATGAAGGTTAGTGAATTTTGTTATGAAATGCATTTCCATTACCGACTTCCACTTCAAAAAATAAGTTAGATTTTTCCTACTAGAATCGAAATAATTCATGGAAACCAGATTTTGTATCACGTTTTAACATGGGTAACATTATTTTCGCTGCATTTTATCCCTCGCTAACGCTCGGGATAAAATTTGTACGAAAATAATGTTACCCATGTTAAAACTGTATACAAACTCTGGCTTCCATGAATTATTTCTTAAATAATGAAACAATCTGGTATTTAACATCTAAGGTGCTTGTCAACTGTTTATCTATTAATTGATGACATAGTTTCGTGTGAAAGAAAACACATGCTGTGCATCAATACATTACTGACGAGTTCTAATAACGCTAATGAAGATGTTCACTTACAAAACATCACAAAATAATCCATAATTATACTCATTAATTTGTGTTCGAATTCTCGCGTGTTATGACAAATTTACTCTGGACATTGTTGCTATATAATATCAACAGGAGACATTAGGATGAAAGCCGTCAAACCTAGCATGATATTTTGCAGCTGGATAAGCTAAAAGGAACTGCATCTTGTGATAACCAATACAAAACTGCACGCAAAAAACTAGCTTTTTGATATCTTCAGTTTACCAGAAATCCGTTTTATTGTGATTTGTTGAATTGTTGATTGATTTAGCATCATTTGGCTATCATTTTATTTCGATTTATGACAGATCAAACTTATAAGCAATAAATAATGTAATATTGTGACAATATAATTTGCCTACATATGGGTGTTTTGGTTGTAGAGGTAATATATTGGCAGGGTTATAAAATGTCGTCTTCAGGTCACCAACGCATTGTGGCTCGCTAGGATTTGTTGTAAGTCATTTTTGTTAATTTGACATTCTATAGAAACCAAGCACTAATTTATACACTGTCTATAAAATGATTTGTGTATTTGATTCGTGGGTTGTTCGCTGACCACAATTTAACTTTTATTATATATTCTAATGTCCTTTGATCTAAATATTGGTCGATATTGTAATTAAAACAATAATCGGATCCACAAGAAGTGGGATAAATGTCCAGAAAATTTAACCATTCATGCCAATATATAATTACCAATAGAAAATAGAAGTATACAGAACAGCATAAACTGCTATTAAAAGTGAACGTTAAAGGAGTAATCAAGAATGTACAGTCTAGAGACACCCGCATCATTGGGGACACAGGACGAAGACAAAAAAAAACATAACTCAAACCAAAAACTAAAATGATGAATAACGCGGAACCATCAAAAAAGAAAACAAAAAGGGAGTGGACCCATATTCTCTGTAAGCAGTTCCTTTTTCTTATAACACTGATAAAAACGAGAATTAAACCTGAGAACAAAACTCTCCCCACTCCATAGAGGATATAGTGTTGATCTTATTTCTATTAGTAAAGGTACTACTCTTTCTTATCTTGAAGTGTGTGCACATAGGACACCCCATCACCCTAAAGTTCGCCCATGTCGCTCTCAGTGATCGTCCTAGTAACATGATTGGATTAGGCTTTGGGTATTTATTGTTGCTCAATCTAAAGTTTTATGTGTAGTATTGTGTGAATCATTATTTGTTCTGTTAGTCATAGTATTGTCTGTCCCTCGAATTACTGCTGCTGATTACCCCTTTGGTATCTTCAAACACTTCGTTCAGCAATTTATCAGCTATATCTTGACTAACGGAATCAGTGAATAGGATGGAGAATGATTGGACAGACACAACGCACTTATTGATGAACTCCCCTGGTATTTTTGGAAGTTAAACACATGAGTACGGTATCGAACCAAGGTTATAACTGTTGGATTATTCGACATATGCAAAACATTCTTTAGGTTCTTTGGTTTTCTTTCTCCCAATTTGTTTTAGTTTGCTTTCCTATCTTTTGGCGTTTGAGCATAGGTGGTTAAATTCCAGAAACTCGTTTTGCGCAAGAAATTATATAACTACGTTATATAGTGAAATATTGTATTTATGTCCTTATACAGACGAATCATACTTTGATATCTTTTAGTTAACACCAATGTTCTACGTGGGTATATGTATTTATGTATTTATGTATTTATGCACTGTGTCTACACGATTCTCCCAATGGGTTTTATTAGTATAATATAAGCTTACCATTCTAGTGCACCTGTTATTGTATCTTTATTCGACCTTCAATAAGCTATATTAATCCAATTTGACGACAATAGTGTAAACATAATCATCATCATTTACTTGGGATTTTCCGTACAAACTTTAATCCGATTACGTTACACAGGTAGATTAATTTATATTTTTGCATGAGCGGGGTACATTTAATTGCATTAATATATTCTTTTAACCAGGCGTAATTTGCTTTAATTTACTCCGTTCGTCTTTACTGAATTGAAATGTAGACCCTCATCATCATGTACCATTAATATAAATGTGTGTAGGCATATCAAAAACTAGATAGATTCTAGTAAAGTATGAAATTGTCATTTCAAGTAGCAAACATGTGTTCGTTATAGACAACAAAATATATTTAAGCTGTGAAATTGACACATATATATTAAGTCAATACAAATAAGCATGAGAGAAAACCGCAGTGGCAATCTAGAATGGACTATCAAGAGACATGGAAACTTTGTACACAAGATACAACGAAGACAAACGAAACTAAAACACAACACAAATGCCTAAAAACACGGACAACATGGACGCCACCAAAAGAAAATATTGAAACGATTTTAATGGTGAGATTTGTTTTTACTAACAGTTTGAAGATATCTTAGTGGTAATCAGAAACTGTCAATCAAAGAAGGACAGACAGCACAATAGTCAAAAGAAGAAGGACAGACAGCACAATAGCCAAAAGAATAATGATAAAAGGACAATAACGATCTACAAAACACTACACGGACAAATAAAGATCGAGTAACACTAAGGTATGGTGTTGATGTAATATGTAAATTAATTTCTCCCATTATTACGGCGTTTTAACCCAGCTGAACCAGTGGTGGAAAAATCTGTAATCCTCTAGAGGATTAAAATGTCTCGTGCCTTTCCCCGCTTTAATTTCAAACACATTAATTTCAAATTTTGAAATAAAGTTCGTGTTTAATAATGGGAGAAACAAATTCTCCTTCAGTTGCCCATGTGGGTTACGATATTTCTCCACCCTCGAGAGTTAAATTTAAAATTTTAACCACTCGCCTTACGGCTTGTGTTTAACATTTTTAATTTAACTCTCTTCAGTGGAGGAATATCGTATCCCACGGACAACTCAAGGAGAATCTATATATCGTATTTTGCATCGTAATGTTTACTGTGGTAGGACATAGCAGTGCTATATATAGTGATAAATACACTTCATACTGGTAAATTATTACAATATTACAAACTGTTAGAACACCATGTAATTGACAATAAACACGAGAATTATTGAACAAGTAACGACAGCAATATCATTCATAGCACAATGTGATACCCAATATATACAATATTAATCTATAGGCTTTATGCAGTTTGTTTGTCAATTCAGTTTGTTATTTTATTAGTTTATTCCATCATTTTTATTAATTTGGAAAACAAACTCTTTCTTTAATAGAAAACTCAGATTTACAATTTACCTGTTTACTAAATCTAGCTACCAGATGTATGGTAATTTTCGATTTGCGCATATTGTTGAACAGCACCTCTTTGTGTTGTAAATACAATAGCCATTATGATTCGATGTACCAATTGTAATGGTAATTAATTGTGTAATACGCAAAGCTACATAATAATTAAGTATGATTAATTATTGTGAAAATTGAAGTCTCTTTCTTAAATCAAATTTTACGAAAGCAATTTAGACCAATATTGGTTTAACTGGTTAATGTGAAAACCATAAACATACGCCTCTATTCAACTTATTCGACATAAGTGGGCATGAATTTATGATTTCGAGAGAAATTTAAATATGTTTTTTAAACATATTTGACAATAAAGGTAATGCTCCTTTTGGATATTGCTCTTATACAATCTGAAACGTCTGTCTTATATCTCTGAGATATACCGGTTTAATTACATTTTCCATAAATACCACATGAATCTTGCTATAACGGTAATATTTAATGTGCTAACTTATTTGCCAATCTGAATATCATCCTTGTATAGGCGTCATACATTCTCAGGTTTAAAAAGTACTTCTGGTGATCAACAATACACATCTTTCAGAAATATCTTTCATTGTCTATTAGTTATTATAAACGGAGACTTTAGGAGGAGAAAATGTGTTAAATTTCGTCTGGACAACGCGGAAATAGAATTGACCATTTCAGCTTTATTAATAATTATAATCTCAGATTATGACTGTCATGAGACTGAAGATTATTATATGACTGCTGATTTGCATAATCAAAAAATGACATTTGGGAACTAAGTAGAATCTGAAGACGCATTAAAAGTATTTTTAAATTATTTTATAGCTATTATCAGTTGTAAGGATGTACCTCGTACATTGTGTGGTTTATCAATCATTTGCATGTCTTACCGTGACACTTTCTTTTAAATCTGTATACTTACAAGGGGTAATCGGTAGCGGTAATTCGCAGAAAGACAGACAATACAATCGTCAACAACAATAAAAACAAAAAGACAAACAATAAATTACTAGACAGAAAACTATAACTGAGCAACACAAATCTCACAGTGTCAACTCAGATCTCTCGGAAGGATAGGATATTTCCTGCTGCACTAAAATCGACTAAATATTGAAAGCAGAAAAAAGCATAATATGCCTCATTTTGAAATAATCATACGACAATAATATAAAAAAAGATCCATAAATATGACAGGATTGTATTCGGAATATAGTATAATGGATCCAAATATCATCAATAGACAATGGTTACATTGTTACTCGTTATGACGTAGAGTACGACTAAAAACAAAGGGAAGTAACCTCCACATACGACAATTCATTTGATCCATGATCACAAACCTTCCTCCTTAAATATGTTATGTAAATACTAAATAAAACTCCTAGAGAAGAACCCTTTTTCAATAACACAGAAATAACAAAAAAATACTCTAATATCAAATTAAAGGCTTTTAAAACATCTAGATGGAGCTGAACTTTGGGACTTGTTTACAAGAGAAGCTGAAATAACCCCTCAAGTAGTATTTACTACATAAATAGACCGACTACAATCCATAATACAAGTAATTATAGCAAATGTCCTTACCAAGGCTGAGCATTTAACACGATCGCGAGAAAGCTGATCAACAGATTGCCTCCATCACGAAAGGACATAGCACTAATGCTATCGACGAAATAACGTGCATGGATCTTCAATATCAACTATTCTTCATTATTACAGAAAACCACTTATCAAAATAGTTTGAAATATACGTTTGTCAACAGGCAACAAATGTCCCTTTATACCCGATGATAATATAATATATAACATTGTTAGGAAACTGGTGCTTAACTAACATATGTCGAATGACACTTGCTTTCGGTGAAATAAAACCAATGATGCGTTCATATGTTGTTAATGAAATTGTCCGTGTGTCAACTTACATATTTCATATAGGCTGTAATATTTTAGACTGTAAGATAATTCACATTACTAAAATGGGTCGTTGCCTTCAGTCTACACAATGTATATATGACCATTGTTTCGTTAAATTCTACTTGTATTACATGTATAGAGTATATAGACATAACACTGTGTCTATGATACGCACTCTATTGCCATAACAATATATCTTATGATAAATATTGGTGTATGTTTACATGGAAACTTAATCTGAGGAGAAATTATAGCATTTCAGAAGTTACTTTTTAATTTGTACAGGACATAACATAAACGAAATCAGCAACAGGATGTCAAGGACGGCTGTGGTGAAGTTTTAAATATAGCAATCATTTTGAAAGGTGTAAATATTTAATGGATGGCCAAATCTACACACAATGTGTAAGCACAAATTGGTAAGGGAAACAAGCGAAATTAAAATTTAGTCACTTTAGCATGGACAATTTAGCCTGATTTGATCGAGTCTATTGTAATACCACATTAAGTATATACCAATTTGTTTTGCCCCTCACCGTACCACTCTTTGTAGAAGATGTAATTAAAATATCAGTGGGTAAAACATTTCAATAAATATTCCAAGGCGTGAGATGGAGAGAAATAATCAAATGAACATATTTCTTAGATTAAACTCGTGTTTCATTATGTTCATATACCTTCTTGTGAGTTTGTCAATGTATAAAGTATTTTATTTTTCAAATTCTTATTCACAAGTACAGCACCATTCAAACCTGTCACAATTGTCATTTATACGATTCAATCCAATATAAAAAATTAATCAAACTGTCATTTCAAAACAAAAACAATAAACACTTTAGTTTGATTAAGGTCAAGTTAATATGGAGTGTACCTGGTTCGGAAGGTGGTAATATGGTACAAACATGAATAGAAGCATATACAGTGAAACTAATAAGCATTGACACACTTTGCAACTAACGGAAAAGAAATAATTTGAACTGTGCATGGAACGTGGTACTACTGTTCTGTTCCTGACACTTGTTCCTGCGGTCATAAATATTTCATGTGCGGCCTTTGTACTTATACTTAAACACGTCCAATCAAAAATAACGCCTGATCTAGGGATAAAAGATAAACGTCAAAATATGTCTAATCAAAATAATAAAGTTGATGCATATTCTGCTTAATAATGTGCTATCATTGGTCAATTTGTAAGTTCATGTACAAAATAGGCATTATGTTCTGAAGGAAAGGCCACTCTCTCATTAGTTGTACAAGGTTTTGTTGTCAAAAGACAGTGTGGTTTTGTTTATCGAGACTGAATATTGTTGTATTGTTTCCGTCTATTGGTATTATCAGTCGATAAACAGGGATCAACCGCTGCATAATAAATGTTTTGACAACGCTGCTGTCTTGTATTCTCTGTAGTTTAAATGTGTGGTTAGTATACTGATAGTCCGAGGTATTTTTGACAGATTACAATATATATCGACGTCTAAAATAACTGTTGACATTTCAAATTCAAACTAAAAATACGTTATGCAACTTGAACTGAAATATAAGCCCTAAAACCACAAACGCATCCATGTCATCAGTATATATTAATGGTGAATAAAATTTATTTGACGAGGCTTAGAAACGGGATGAAAAACGAGCTTTAGCGAGTCTTCCCCTCGTTTCGCGCCCTACGTTGCCAGTTTCGCTGGATTGTCCATTCTTGGTTGCATCTTGGCTTGTTATAATGCTTATTTAGTTGATTATCCAGAAAGGAATATTGGAAGACTGAAGGTCCTAAAATTAAAGTGTTGGACACTGAATCATGTTTTAAAGAATACAATATATACAGTGAATAAGATTATCAAAATTTCGCTGGGTAGGCTTAAGAAGTTACTTTCTTAACTTTCCAAGTTTGCATAAAAAATAATTTTGCATTGAAAGATTTTGAATCGTTTAGAGTTAATACCAGTTTGTTCTTGTCGTCAGTCCGTACTTTCATATACACGTACAAATACATTGATCTACTTACACCCTTTTCACCATTTCAGTTTGCATTTCTGATTTACAAGCCAAACATTGGGAGAGTTTTCCGAGAGTTCTGATATTGTAATATTTTTCTAAGATATAACAAGAGCGCTCTATAGCTTCACCACCAACATATCACTTGTTAAATATACTAACATTAAACATAATTTCATACATTTTTTCTAATGTGATTTTATATTCACATTAAAAGAGAATTAGTACAATTAATTAAAATTAACATACCTTGGAAAAAAGCAAGAAATTTGCAGAGGAATTTTCCGTACACCCATATTCTGTATATTATAGTCCCCAGAGATGTTGGCATACAAAACAACGTCACAGCCAAATCAGCAACTGCCAAGTTAATCAAGAAGTAGTTCTTTGAATGTTGTGACTGTCTATTCTTGATCGTTGTTACAATTATCAAAGCATTTCCAAGAAGTCCGATCAAAAAAATAATTATGTACAAACTTAATAAAACTATGGTAGAATATTCATGTATTGTGAATTGTCTTCGTTGAAATTCTTCAAAAACACTATGTGGATCTGAGAAATTATATGGCGAGTCCCGATTCCCAGTTATATTATTCCGAAATATTAAATCTTTGTACGATAGCCAATCTGCCAACTGATCCATCCCAATAACATGCTTTCCGTTCGCAATCTGAAAAAAGAATGAATCCAATATTATTTACCTATATAGATTTCCTGTTTAGCAACGCAAGAGTAACAAGTCCAAGCTTAGCAAGATTTACGTCAAAGAAAACATCGCCGCTCAAAATGTTATTAGAAAAATAACGCCAACGTGATCAGAATATTATTCAAAATATTAAAGCAGCTGATACAAACGGTCATGACTTTCACATAGGATACTTTTAGATCTCTCGAATTAAATACCTTTTGAAAAGAACTGCTTGTTTCTATCGTCTAATTAAGAGGTTTTATTACAGCAAGTTTATATGAAACCCTTTGCCGATCTATTTATTTGATAATCAGCATCTCGCCGTATTGCAGAATGTATTTATCTCGTATTGATCAGACTAACCAATCTGTTATTTAGTTATTTACTCAAGAGTGGTGAGCCACAATAACCTGTGTTTAGTTTTTAATTATTTAACAAACAATATGTCAGAATACCAGGGAGCTTTTTTTCTAAATTTGTTTTATAACAATAATGAGTTTCATTAAGACTACATAATTGATGTGATGCTTCTGTTATGATGTTTATCAAAGTGATGTACTTCAGATATGTGATATAATTAAATATCAAATGAAGTATTATCGCTCATGTTTTAATCTCAGTAATAACCATTCTCATACTATTTACTTGTATCGTTGTCGAGTATCATAAGCCACTATTTTCGCTTGAACAATCACCGACAACATAAATACCCTTAAATAAAGTACATATAAGATTAAAACATAGCACCATATCCCATACTTATTTGCAATATGAACTGTGTTATGTTAAAACATAAAGTTATTGTCATTCTCCTTTATTATTTTTATAAATCTTTCTTTAACTCAAATGTTTATTTACATTTGTTGTACATGATTGTAATACTACTAAAAGCTATTAACTGTTAACCTTGCAATAAACGGTACAACATGAAGGCTACAAGGAAGTAAAATAGCTGTTTTGTTTAAATATATATTTATTACTCAAAAGATGCAAAATGTATTTTGTCCTTGGCGATACACTAACGGCATCATGTCATAAAATTAGCGATGAACTCACTAAATCCTTAGGTAACAGAACACACCAAGAGTTTTTTTTTAACAATTGAAAACTCAATCCACCATTTTAATGTTCGATATACACCAACGAGCACTCGACTCGCAGCCGCAAGTGATAAAGTTTACCAGTGGCTTGTACATGATAGGTAGTTCTCTCCGGCTTCTTCCACCACTAAAACTGGCCGCCATGATATTGCTGAGATATTGCTGAAGGTGGCGTTATAACGCCAACAAATCAATCAATCAAAATCACATCAACGAATGCCTCATATTGACAACGGACTTCTGATGTGCATTGTCCATTTCTGGTTATATATTTAAAGTGAGCAAGTTCGTTGGTATTGTAATTTGGCCCAATATATTTTTGAATTAATAGACTGTGTCAGAGAATCTAAACTGTGATTTTCGCCTTCGTTTTTTTCTAAAAATTATATCGATTTTGTGGTCATTGTACGGTCCATTGTTGTCGATAAATATTGAATCAAAACGTGGCCTGTCTACTAACTGATAACGTTGTTAACATATTTTTATTTATGATAAAACGTATTTTTGCATTAACCATTATATTGAAATAAAAGATTTGACGTTATTTGTTGTCCCTGTTGTTATCCATTACCCGTAATGATGCAAACCTGAATATGGCATTGTCTGTTTGATGTTTTACTATGCATAAATATAATGATATTTCCAACCGCTTTAAACACAGAAATGGGATATTAAAAAATAAACAGTGCCAACACATTTAATTTCATTATAAAAACAATATAGGTAAACGCGCTTGAAACCTACCTCTTTATTTTATAAACACATGAGGTGGATTTCAGTTTAATTATGTAGGAAAGGTTTGAAGATATGTAAGACGTTATCAGAATCCACAAGTCAAAGGAGGACAGACAACACAATGAACAAAAGAAAAAGGACAAACAATGATCTACAAAACATCAAAACTAACAATCAATCATCATGATTCCCACTACTGTTAAACGACACGAAAATCAGCTGATATATTGAAATCGTGTTTTATTTTGCTTCATTTTGTAAGCATATCTCTTAAAAAATAATTTCTGTCCAGAAGACAAGAGTTATTATAATAAGTGGGTGTATTGCGTTGGTGATCTTATAGAAAAACACACGTATTCTGGCCTTCCTAGTTATCTGAGATTATGGTGAAATATTGAATCTATGGGAAAGGTAAGTCAGAAAGAAAGTTGCAACATCATCTAATATTTCTAGGATAACTGTTTCCGATGTGACACAGCAAAATACAACATCATCTAACACTTCTCTGATAACTATTACCGATGTGACTCAGCAAAATACAACATCATCTAACACTTCTCTAATAAATGTTTCTGATGTGACTCAGCAAAATACAACATCATCTAACACTTCTCTGATAAATGTTTCTGATGTGGCACAGCAAAATACAACATCATCTAACACTTCTCTAATAAATGTTTCTGATGTGACTCAGCAAAATACAACATCATCTAACACCACTGATAAATGTTTCTGATGTGACACAGCAAAATACAACATCATCTAACACTTCTCTAATAAATGTTTCCGATGTGACACAGCAAAATACAACATCATCTAACACTTCTCTAATAAATGTTTCCGATGTGACACAGCAAAATACAACATCATCTAACACTTCTCTAATAAATGTTTCTGATGTGACACAGCAAAATACAACATCATCTAACACTTCTCTGATAAATGTTTCCGATGTGACACAGTAAAATACAACATCATCTAACACTTCTCTGATAACTGTTTCCGATGTGACACAGCAAAATACACCATCATCTAACACCACTGATAGCTGTTTCCGATGTGACTCAGCAAAATACAACATCATCTAATACTTCTCTAATAAATATTTCTGATGTGACACAGCAAAATACAACATCATCTAACACTTCTCTAATAAATGTTTCTGATGTGACACAGCAAAATACAACATCATCTAATACTTCTCTAATAAATGTTTCTGATGTGACACAGTAAAATACAACATCATCTAATACTTCTCTGATAAATGTTTCCGATGTGACTCAGCAAAATACAACATCATCTAAAACTTCTCTGATAAATGTTTCCGATGTGACTCAGCAAAATACAACATCATCTAACACTTCTCTGATAAATGTTTCCGATGTGACACAGCAAAATACAACATCATCTAACACTTCTCTGATAAATGTTTC
>MJUT01045181.1:1846898-1872153 GCA_002080005.1 Gigantidas platifrons | reverse complement strand
TAGGGACATATATGTCCTTTGTTGGTAGACTGCGCTAGGGACATATATGTCCTTTGTTGGTAGAGTGCGCTAGGGAGATATATGTCCTTTGGGAAAGAAATTAATTTTATTTTTATTTTCTTTAATAATAAGTTATTCAAATACATTATAATTAGATTAATCAATTTGAAGTCAGATACAGACATTGCACCCATAGAACCACTTTAAAATTAAAAAGAAACGGTAAACAATGTCACATTGCTGTTAAATGACGTCACCCTGATGAAAGGGTCATAACATCAGGAATAATACCGCACACGACGTTACGATTATACACGAAACGTCGCAGTCAAAGGGTTAACTATCTGCAATTTCTTAATCGTTAAAAATAATTTAATTTGATTTGAATTCTTCAATCTGATTGGCTAATCCGCCTGGAGGAAATTATGGTTATACTCGATAACCTGGGTTGGTATTGTGACATCACCAACGTGTTCATCCGCCAACGACAAATTCAAACAGTCACTTGACATAATCGTAATTAAAATCGAGGAATCATTAGATTTTGTTGTAAGAATTAAATTATAAGGAATATTTGAAATTGTTGAACAGGTTATACTTGCATAACCTGGTTTGGGTCAGTTACGTTTTTCATAAACCGCTTTGCGGTTTATTAAGCGTAAACTTACCCAAACCAGGTTATATCGTATAACCTGTTCAACAATTTCAAATATTCCTTAAATATTTCAAACATATGGATTATTACGGCGAGATATTCGTAAATAGTTACTGGTATGCATGACGTACTAAATCAGTCCTCGATAATATGATCGAAGATATGAATTCTTGAAAATGTAGTACATTAAACATGATTGAAATCAAATACCAGTAACAAATGGCATACATTCGTGTTCTAGTTTTATTGACGTTTTTATAAATATTTGATATCTGTTTTGCCGCCGTCATATAAACAAAACTTCAAAATACGTAATATGTGTGACGTAGCAATAGCATTTCAGACAATGATGATAAATTAGAATAATTATGGGGTATGAACATAGCCAAGATTACTATAAAGTGTAAGAAATGTACACATAATGTAAACTGACGTAAGAGATCAAAGTTAATTGATATGCCATGTTCGTTTTGTCATTATACAGGAGTTATGCATGTAGCAGAAGATACCGAATTTTCCGGGACCTGGGTTGCGTTCAATATCGTAGCAGCTAGCCTAGCTGCTAGGTAAAATAGCAATAACGTTATTGAACGATTAGCAAATATGGCGTCAATCATATGGAATTTATTTCTTGGAACATTTTAGCTAATCGTATTTGTCTAGTTACCTTAATAAATTATCATTCGTAATATGAGACAGGTGCTACCTGTAGTGCCAGCGATGCAAAATCCACATTATCTAATATTTAAATGGGCATTAGATACGATTTTGACAAAAAAAATTATATGTTTTGGAAATTGGTAAATAGCTTTAAAATGATGAAATAAAGGTAAATATTTCACATTAAACAGCTTATCGAACCACTTTCCCCCTTTTGAGACCGAAAATTACCATCGATTACTTATTTGCTTGCAAGCAAATAATTTGACCTGGCTTTTTTCCGTATGCAATTGACCTTACTAGTGACAGGTAAAAACGAATAATTTGTATTTTGTCACTTATTAATTGCAAACTTGCATGGTTCTTTGTCCGTAATTAACACCAACTAAAAGCAGATTCACAAAAAATAAGAAATAAGTGCATTGTTGTACTGATTTAATGACGATTCGACAAACTCCGTAAACTATGTCGATAATTAATGATGACGTCCATTTCTTGATCGATCTCAAAACACGAGCAGTTGCATGTTTTCCCCCGATGGGCGTACATTTCATAACATTTATAAGTTACAGAAATACGTTTTATTAAGGAATCAATCATATCTGATAGTTTTTATGGGTAACAAAAATTTACGATTTGGCAGATAATGCCCCTTTAAATCATTCTGATTATATAACACATTCAATTATTAGTCTTATGTCAAGGCTCATGATTATAACACATACAATTATGATAATAGGTGTTACCTAACTTGGGACGAAGTCCAATAATTTTTTTAAACAATATTAACTCAGATATATGAAAAAGGCACGGCCATGAATGCTCGCGAATCTGAAAATTATCTGCCAATTTCACGCTCATCCATTGCATGCGTTTCGTGGCTATCGGATTATATTTTATATCCAAAACCCTTATATAAATCGCTTCACCAATCATTTTTCTATCCATTCATAACCATCTTACCCTCAGAAAATGGTGTTACACTCAAGTACAGCACGATTTTCACATAGACCCTATCATTTCACCATTTCAGTTTCTTTTTCAACCACTTGTCACGTGACTTCGAGAAAACTACGATTACCGCAATGTATCATGGGAGATGATTTGCATATATGATCTTACCTTGTCCAAAATGAGAGGGGGAGAACGTAACACATGCTCTTTCCGAAGCCCGTGGGTAACACTGGCATTGATTCTCTTCTTTCCAACACATTTTGTATTATTTCCTTCTGCTCTGATTTGAGCTGTAGATGGAACTGTTTGTCCTGCAGAATACGCTTTATATCGTCTTCCGTGTGATTTGTATGTTGTCTACGTATGCAAATAATTTGGCGCGCTGCATTAAGTAGCTCCCATCATGCAATGCGTTGCTGTCATCATTCAGTTAGTATCCCGAGATCACGTTTAATGGTTGAAAAAGAAACTGAAATGGCGAAATGATAGGGTCTATGTGAAAATCGTACTGTACTCGAGTGTAACACCACTTTCTGAGGGTAGGATGGTTATGAATGAATAGAAAAATGATTGGTGAAGCGATTTATATAAGGGTTTCGGATAGAAAATAAAATCCGATAGCCACGAAACGTGGAAATGTGCAGACCCAGAGCTGGAGCGGCAAATCCGCTGTTTTCCTTATGGAGAGCGCTCTGACGTCCCACGGCTCCAGCAAGTCGAACAAAGAGCCGTCGAACGACAGAGGAATCTCGGACTATCTGGGGTCATGGTTTATTCTATGATGTTCTTTGTATTTTTACGTATACTGGTGTTCAACACAATGACATTATATATATAGACGATGCTCGTTTCATTTAGTAGTAACACGAAGGATGTCTAGTGGAACAGGAACTGATAACCCATCCGGAGAACCTGAGTTCACCTCTGGTAGGACTCGTTTCCCTCAATATTTAGTTTTCTGTATAGTGTTTTGCAGATCATTGTTTGTCGATTTGTCATTTTCTTTTGACTATTGTATTGTCTGCCCTTTCTTCGATTTACGACTTCTGATTACCCCTTTGGTATCTTAGATTTACGACTTCTGATTACCCTTTGGTATCTTAGATTTACGACTTCTGATTAACCCTTTGGTATCTTAGATTTACGACTTCTGATTAACCCTTTGGTATCTTAGATTTGCAGCTTCTGATTACCCTTTGGTATCTTAGATTTACGACTTCTGATTACCCTTTGGTATCTTAGATTTACGACTTCTATTTACCCTTTGGTATCTTAGATTTACGGCTTCTGATTACCCTTTGGTATCTTAGATTTACGGCTTCTGATTATCCTTTGGTATCTTAGATTTACGGCTTCTGATTAACCCTTTAGTATCTTAGATTTACGGCTTCTGATTAACCCTTTAGTATCTTAGATTTATGGCTTCTGATTAACCCTTTGGTATCTTAAATTTACAGTTTCTGATTAACCCTTTAGTATCTTAAATTTACGGCTTCTGATTAACCCTTTGGTATCTTAAATTTACGGCTTCTGATTAACCCTTTGGTATCTCAAGTTCAAACTTTCCTTCCTAGCATAAAATATTACTTATTCTACTTAATGTATTTTACAATATTGCGTTGGTAAGTAGATAGTGGAGTAAGGATATAAAATCTATTCTATTGTCAGGACGTTTTACATTTGTATTTTTCTATATTTTGCATAACTGTATAGTTTTCTATGCTGTTTTTCCTTGGTTAGCGAAGTGAACATTTACATCATAGATCATCAAGTGTAAAAGTTAATGAGTTGTTATAATAATAAAGAGGATGCGGTTTAACAGGTCATTGGAAAACTTGAAAAAAATAATCATCCCATAGATAGTTCAAACCACAGATACAGTGTTTGTTTCACTAATTGGTGAATAGGTAAAAAAAACGTATTCATGACTGAACAATAATGTAATTCCCAAACACTATACAGACGTCTATGAGAAGTAAAATCGAACACTAATTTGAACCCTTTGTTACAAATATAAGATATTGCCTTCTTAATTCCTATAACGTATTTTAAGTAAACAAAACATTCAATATCATTAAATTCATTAAACCCACTGTCTATCATTTGTTACATAGGCATTTGTGGCATGGAATAATCCACATTTTTGTAACATTCTGATTACAAATTTATTTGCAATAACATTTCTTTATTATTTGATCTCTTTTTCGTTACTTAACGTGCTTGTGTCCCTATCCATGCAATATTATGATAACAAATAATAGTTTGCATGTGCCGGACCTCTACATTTGAGGATAAAAAATGTAGAGGGCCGACACAATGTAAATGTAGAGGGCCAACACAATGTAAATGTAGAGGGCCGACACAATGTAAATGTAGAGGGCCGACACAATGTAAATGTAGAGGGCCGACACAATGTAAATCAGACAACAACAAATTCTTATCTAAATGTTAAAAGATCAATATATCATTGATATAATCATTTTCAGTATCAATACTATTGTTCTGAGATGTTCCCATTCATTCGCTGATAATGCAACTTACTGCGGTTGTATGTAAAGCACAAACCGAATTGAAATCACCGAACGAAATTATTACTACTTAATTGGGGAAATGAAAATATCAATATCAAGACAGCGTACGGAATGTACGAATTCTATGTAACAAACCGAACACAACAACAACAACAGCAACAACAACAAAACGAAATTAACAAAAACTACGACCATAGTATATTTCCTATTTTACAGAAGTCACCTTTGAATTAACAAAAAATATGGGCCGTCACACTGCATTCTGATATCTAAAACATTGGCAATTAATTTTTGTTCCATTTGAATACATGGAATCTAATTTATCCTTATCAGAGCACGTATTGAAGAGGTTACATCAATGCAGTTATGCATTTAGTTACAACGAATTTTCTGATAAAATGACAAAAAATATACCACCAAAATGCAATTGAAAAATCATAGAAACAGAGTTAAAATCAATACCACTAACAAACATTTACACGACTGCTGACTTTCCTGTCAAGGTTCAGGCACATCAATACACAGTGGCGGGGTAAAGCCAGTTTTATGGTCACAAACGTTCTCTCTTTGTGAAATGATGCAGTCATACAAGTGTTTCCCACATGCAAGTAGAATCCCAACCCTCACATTTAACTGGTTATTGGAAAGAACTCCCGAGTCCTAATATGGAAATTTCTAGTAGAGCAGGAACTGCTTACACTTCCGGAGCACATGAGTTCAACCCCGGTTTTTAATGGGGTTCGTGTTACTCGATCTTCAGTTTTATATGTATGTTTTGTAGATCGTTGTTTGTCCTTTTGTCCTTTTTCTTTTGGCCATTGTGTTGTCTGTTCTTTTTGTATATACGAATTCTGATTACCCCTTTAGTATCTTCTAACTTTTGGCCATTGTGTTGTCTGTTCTTTTTGTATATATGAATTCTGATTGCTGCCCCTTTAGTATCTTCAAACTCTTCTTCAGATAGTATATGTAATCTTCGTGACACAGAAGCTGTAATATGTATAATGCTAGTTCAATAAAAGAGTTCTGATTGCCTTAATCATAGTGTAAGTATTAGATAACACACAAGGCCATCGGAAGACATAATTGGGAAACAAAAGACAAACTGGAACCAAACTCTAATTGTCAATACCAACTTTCGTCATCTGTACACAAGTGACAGAGTACTTGTAGACAAGGTTTGATGTCCCCCGATATAACTTTGTTTTTCCTATCGTTCTTTTTCTTTTGGCCATTGTCTTCGATTTACAGATTCTGATTACCCCTTTGGTATCTTCAAACTCATCTTACTAGAAAACATGTGCAATTGCAGGGATAAATAGTATTCTAATAAACCACTTGAAAATCATTTTTAGTACAATCTGTAAAATTGGAATCATTCGGTAGCTTTTGAATGCAATGTCAATGTGCTATCCTTTATATTTCAGCTACTTCTGTATTTTTATAATATAATGTCAAACCTATCAACTCTATATTTCAGCTAATTCACATAAAGAATATAATAAACCTTGCCGACATACATAAGAAATGAAAGTGCAATATACCACAACATGTTAGTCATATGTTTACCTACAAAGATACCTGGTGAATCAAATACAGACTCAATACACTAACTAGTTCTCAACCACAAAGGCTTTACAATGGTAAATCTATAATAGACTACTAATGATGTCTCATCAACGACGGCAGTAATAGAAGCGTTAAAGATTCCAAATTGGTTGCATTGGGTTCAAGACTTTTCAAACATAATAAATATAATGATAAGAGGAGTATAATTAGATATATGTATTCTAACATTATTATTGTGAACAATTGTAATTATTTGGTGTAATTTCTTGTTCATTTCGTGGATTGTTGGGATTACTTACTTGCTTAGCAGACTGTATGAAACTAAAATATCCTATATGATATTACTACTTGAGTCAGAATTTAACATTTCAAAGAATTGTATCAAGGATATTGGCATGATAACATTACTACAGGTTATAGCTAATTATCAGTACAAATTACTCATTACTTATTGTTAATAAACCAATACATTTATTGGAAAGTTTCCTATTTATTCTGTGTCTTAATTTTACCGGTTAGCCCTTTTAACATTCTCTTGATACATAATTATCAAGAACTAGTAATTGTGATATCTTTACATTGCGACATATAGCGAGTGAGTGATTGTTGTTTAACTCCAAATGGACAATTATTTAGATATATCATAGCAACATGTTTGACATATCGATCCACTCGAATGCAATATCCCAACTCAGAGCCAACCATTCAATATTCTTACTTCTTAATGTTGCCCACGTAGCGGAGAAACAACAAATATAACATTTTATAGTCTTTGGTTTGACCCGAACTGGGTTCGAACTCACGAGTTATGCATTCGAGGAATCCGTGTTGCTATCTTTTTAGTTTTCTGTGTTGTGTTTTTCTGTTTTGTTTGTCTTCATCCTGTGTCTTGGGTGCACACTGTTGCCAGTGTCTTTAGATTGTCCATTCTTATTGTCCCTTCGTGTTTTCTCTAACGATGATTTTAAATTATAGACAAAAACAACCACGGAGCTCCCATCAGGTAAATAGGAAACTAAACAGTTCGATATAGTTCGAAGTGAGCTGACTAATTGGATGGACGGTAACATATGTCTTAGAAAATAACATCTTAAAATTGAAAGTTGAATTAGTATAAAAATTAATCATTATCACGAATAATACGCCCACAACTGTCTAGATTAGAGTATGCACAATAAACACAGGGAAATGTTTAAAGAATCTGTTCTAAATACATGCAGGATTTTTTGCCTGTTGAGTTTACAGGTTAGCTGATTCGTTGACAAGTATGCTGATCTGGTCGATTCTTAGAATTACAAATCTTCACTTGACTTCACTTAACCGATGAATGAAATTAAACTACACCTTCTTTCGAATGTCCATCAGTAGTCTCCTTTCTAAAATATGTCCACAATGGGGTACTCCATCCACGATGGTCATTATTATTGAAGTAGAATTGTGCGTATAGGATGTATATTTGTGGAACATAATTTCCGGATTTTTCTTTAAAATTTATAGATTTTTGTCTAAAATGCATATATACATATCGCTCCACTCGAATGCAATATCCCAACTCAGAGCCAACCTTTCAATGTTCTTACTTCTTAATGTTTCCCGCATAGCGGAGAAGCAACAAATATAACATTTTATAGTCTTTGATTTGACCCGAACTGGGTTCGAACTCACGAGCTATGCATTCGAGGAATCCGTGTTGCTATCTTTTTAGTTTTCTGTGTTGTGCTTTTCTGTTTTGTTTGTCTTCGTCCTGTGTCTTGGGTGCACACTGTTGCCAGTGTCTTTAGATTGTCCATTCTTATCGTCCCTTCGGGTTTTCTCTAACGATGGTTTTAAATTATAGAGAAAAACAACCACGGAGGTCCCATCAGGTAAATAAGAAACTAAACAGTTCGATGTAGTTCGAAGTGAGCTGACTAATTGGATGGACGGTAACATATGTCTTAGAAAATAACATCTTAAAATTGAAAGTTGAATTAGTATAAAAATTAAACATTATCACGAACAATACGCCCACAACTGTCTAGATTAGAGTATGCACAATAAACACAGGGAAATGTTGAAAGAATCTGTTCTAAATACATGCAGGATTTTTTGCCTGTTGAGTTTACAGGTTAGCTGATTCGTTGACAAGTATGCTAATCTGGTCGATTCTTAGAATTACAAATCTTCACTTTAACCGATGAATGAAATTAAAATACACCTTCTTTCGAATGTCCATCAGTAGTCTCCTTTCTAAAATATGTCCACAATGGAGTACTCCATCCAAGATGGTCATTATTATTGAAGTAGAATTGTGGGTATAGGATGTACATTTGTGGAACATAATTTCCGGGTTTTTCTTTAAAATTTATAGATTAAAATGCATATAATTAGCCATACTTATGTCTCACGATTAACTTAATGAGTAACGGATCGTCGAGACAGGACGATGCAGCACAAACAAAATAAATTATAGAAGTCTAGAAGATTGTGAAACGATATTGATAAAGATGTTACAAAAAATGTACACCCCAGGTCTATTGTTAAACCATACACTTTCTATCTCTGAAACTGCATACTATGAATTACTTCATTGTTATTAGAACAATAGCCTGTGTTCACAGAGTGTGACGACAGCGGTTTCTGGAAACCCTTGTCTTCACACCCTATGAGCACGGCCTATTGTGCCTACAACAATGAAGTAACTAATTACCATTCAGCTGAAGATAACACAAAAACTGGATCTTGAAAAACTGAAAAAGAAAACATGAAGATTTTATTAATGATGCATAGTAAAAATCTTGTTAATGAACTATAGTCTAAACATCCAAGCAATTGTTAAAAAGGAAAAACTAAATTACAATAAATAATTGAAAAAAAAACTTGGCGGGTAAAGTATTGTAAAAAGAAAACACACTAACTGTCGGCACTCTTTCAAAAGTTTATCCATTGGTGGATCCGGTAGGGAGGATTTCGGAGAGGGGGGGGTCCCCATTTTTCTCGAAGAATTTGTTAAAATTATATTAAAATTGTGAAAAATTAGACTGTAATCACATTTTTTTTTATTCTGAAACCCCTTTTTCAATTGTCTGAATCCAAGTCTGTTTTCCGCGGTAAGAAAAAAAACATTGACATGTTAAATGCCCACTTAAACTTAAAAGTTTATAGGTCGAAAAATACTTTGTAATATTCAATATATATTCTTACTTACTTTATTTGGCTGTTCTGAGTAATATTTGTGACAATATGGTTTTTTGGTTAATATCCATTTTCTACAAAAAGTTCAGTTCAATATAACACGTCCATCATTCATAAAGATCATGTTGTAAAAGAATATTGAATAACTAGTATTCAGCATTATCTTTCATTATTAACCAATCAATCTGTTTAATCCTTAAATACAACTCAGACCTTCAATCTATCTTTAAAGAAGGGAAACCACAAAAATGTATCGTTTTATGGAATTAAATGTTTCTGTATTTATTGTTTTTGTTTTCTATGACACTGTAATGAATAGTTCGTGTATTTAGAATAACATGGGGAGTAAGTTAGATGTAGTTATACACTTCGGTATACGGTGTTTCTGGATTAGAAACCCCGCGGGCCTCCGGCCCTCATGGTTTCTAATCCAGAAACACCTATACCTCAGTGTATAACAATTACATATTGACAAAATTTTCGGTCAACAAATGACCTTCTTCAGTGTCTATCAAAATTAGACTGAGTTTGTAAGTAATAGTTATACACTGAGATATAGGTGTTTCTGGATTAGAAACCATGAGGGCCGGAGGCCCGAGGGGTTTCTAATCCAGAAACACCGTATACCGAAGTGTATAACTAACTTACTCCCCAGGTTATTCTAAATACACGAACTATTCATTACAGAGTGTCATAGAAAACAAAAACAATAAATACAGAAACATTTAATTCCATAAAACGATACATTTAAGTTGTGGTTTCCCCATTGGGTACCCCCTTCTTTAAAGATAGATTGAAGGTCTGAGTTGTATTTAAGGATTAAACAGATTGATCGGTTAATAATGAAAGATAATGCTGAATACTAGTTATTCAATATTCTTTTACAACATGATCTTTAGGAATGATAGACGTGTTATATTGAACTGAACTTTTTGTAGAAAATGAATATTTACCAAAAAACCATATTGTCACAAATATTACTCAGAACAGCCAAATAAAGTAAGTAAGAATATATATTGAATATTACAAAGTATTTTTTGACCCATAAACTTTTAAGTTTTTAAGTGCGCATTTAACATGTCAATGGTTTTTTTTACCACGGAAAACAGACTGGATTCAGAAAATTGAAAAAGTGGTTTCAGAATAAAAAAAAATGTGATTACAGTCTAATTTTTCACAATTTTAATATAATTTTAACAAATTTTTCGAGAAAAATGGAGACCCCTCCCCCCTCTCCGAAATCCTCCCTACCGGATCCACCAATGGATAAACTTTTGAAAGAGTGCCGACATTTAATGTATTTTCTTTTTACAGTACTTTCCCCGCCAAGTTTTTTTTTCAATTATTTATTATAATTTAGTTTTTCCTTTTTAACAATTGCTTGGATGTTTTAGACTATAATTCATTAACAAGATTTTTTACTACGCTTCATTAATAAATTCTTTATGTTTTCTTTTTCAGTTTTTCAAGATCCAGTTTTCATTTTATCTTCAGCTGAGTGGTAATTAATTACTTCATTGTTGTAGGCACAATAGGCCGTGCTCATAGGGTGTGAAGACAAGGGTTTCCAGAAACCCCTGTCGTCACACCCTGTGACAACAGGCTATTGTTCTAATAACAATGAAGTAATCCATAGTATGCAGTTTCAGAGATAGAAAGTGTGTGGTTTAACAATAGACCTGGGGTGTAAAGATTAGATGGTATAATTACAACTCATTAAATAGTCAGGTGACAAAGTGTGACATATTAAAAAAATCTTTAACTCCCTCATTTCACTGTAAAGATAGGATGGTATAATTACCACTCACTAAATAGTCAGGTGACAAAGTGTGACGTATTAAAAATCTTGAACTCCCCCATTTCACTGTAAAGATAGGATGGTATAATTGTCACCTGGTAAAGTGTGACACATTGGAGAATGTTATACATATCATGTATAAAGTTCAAAATTATGACTTTTGCTTTTAACGACGCTGCTCACCCAGTTTATGGGAGGGTTAGAATTTTTTTAATCACATATGGAAAACACTTGCATGATGACAATCGGATTAAAACAGACCTCTTCCATGTTCCTTTTTCTGATGGGAGATCTGAGGAAATCATATTATGCCTCACAGCGCGTGATCCTATGTTTTGAATATATAATGATTTGATCAATGGTTATGACATTTTTCATCCAATCGGATTGCTCGTAATAAGCAAAGCAGCTTTGTAAGACCTTCGTAGTCTTGCAATAGCAATTTTCATTGGATGGTACATAGGGACAATTGCGAGTGACCCGTAATGTGGTCTCCTCAAATCTCCCACCACGTGACATAACAGTAAAGAACAGCAAGTGAGATATCCGATTTTAATCAGATTGGCATGATGACGGCAACATTTCATTAAAAGGGGATATTTGGGAACACACAGCAAACTTAACCACACCACTTTTTATTGAAGTGGATGTAACACGCCAGAAAAGTATGTGTTGGGGATATCAATTTGGCATATATTTCAACGATTTTTTATTATTAGATTTTGGATTTGTTCCGATAATAATTTATTGAGTTTCATTGTAAAACAGGGAGATCACGAAATTATATCTAGATATCTCACAATAATAACTTGTAATCTCGATATAATAAATCGAGATATCGATATAATTTTACTATTTTATCCTTTTATGGGGGTGCCGCACATACAAATCCCATTACACATTGGCTTGGCAAATTTGAGTAATAATCTATAGATGTTCAGGAATAGGACAGACAGACAGATAGCTGCTGACTTACTCCTACACATAGGATTAAGATAAAAGATTAAGTTCAAATGAACAAACCAGAGACAGAAGTGAGAATTATATGTTTGATCCAGTACGATTAAATATTCATCAGAGGAATGAAATTTCACTTTTCGATCTAATTTTGCGACGATATCTGCGAAATAACATGTCGTGATGCTATTTCAGTATATAAGTATATTGTATTTCATACTATGATTCATAATTATTGATCCCTTGTGACAGAATATTGAATAAAACAGAAAAGTTTAACATAAATACAACGAAGATAATTCGAAAACAATACTGCAAGCACTTAGGTTCAAATCGGTATGAAATCTCTCTAAGGACGGGTCTAACTATACATTTTAAAATTCAAATCAGTCTTGATAATGAAGGCAGAGACGGTACACATTAGATGCTTAAATACCATCAAAACAGACGGAATATCTAAAGATGTTATGATGTGGGTGTCAGAAGCTCGTTTTAAAGCAATTTTTGACAACAATAAAGAATAATTAAGATAATACATTTTACGAGTAACTGATATTCACAGTATTATAACTAACATGATCTATTTAACCTAAGTTAATTTTCTTCTTGTTCCAAGTTAAATTAGTTTTGGAGAGAACACGATCAGAGTCGACTGAATTATACATGAAGATAAAAACAAGTGAAATTTAATTTTGTAAAGATAATCTATTTATACTTTATATACTAATACATTGTACAAACATGTACTTTTAAAAGACGGCAGATACATTTCAAGCATTATTTGAGTGAGTGAGTAAGTTTGAGGATACCAAAGAGGAAATCGGAATTTGTCAGCTGTATCATGGCTACACCAGCACCCTTAGTTGGGTTTTTATTGTGCTAGCTCACTGAACAGCAGTCCGCGGGTAGACATGTTGCTCCATTCGAACACATCATCCTGATTCTGAGCCAACCAGTCTTTGCTCTTTCTCCTTAATGCTGCGTACTTAGCAGAAAAACAACAAATACCAATTTTATAATCTTTGGTTTGACTCTCCCGGAGCTCAATCCCACGGTCTATCGCACTCGGGGCGAGCATGCTAACCATTGCACCACCGTGCGGTTAATGTATCATTTGGTTAGTGTGTATAAGGGTTAAATGGCAAAACGACAACATATTAAATAGATATTACGAAAAACGAATCAAACACAGAACTAAATTTGTTAATGGAATATTCAAGTTCATTTTAAGATATAGTATATTTATATAAATAGTAGTATCAATAATAATGTACAAACCCCAAATCTCTTATATTCGTGCCTTTTTACGGTAGAAATGCCAACAACATTGACGAATTGACTTAATATCCACTTGCACAAAGAGACCTCGATGATCCTGGTTGTAACTCTACTCGGCAGATGTTCGGAGCCTGAATGCTCACCACGTGTGTTGATAATGTCAACCCGACGGATTTACAAAGTCGATAAATGGACGATTTAATGCATAACAAATGTGTATGCCCTTTGGTTTATTTGTCCCCAGAATTTTATAAAGTTTTTGGCTGTCCAATCTTTTGATCATGAGCATGTCTGACGAATGTTGTTCCAGAAGCGCGTCATATGCACTAAATTAGATATCATGCTACGTTTTTATTACATAACGTTGATTAGTTGAAAATTGCTATTTAGTGTTGCTCTTTGTTTTCAATTATCAACATTGCATATCATTGCATTGTATAGTTATACTAAAGCTAATTAGTTTTCTAAGATATCTTTCAAAACGTGCATGTGGCCAGTTCAAATGTCAGAATGAGCAACATTGTGTTAAACTGTTGAACATTAATCATTCTCACTGAAAACAAGTGGTAAAAGAATGAAAAAAACATAGTAATATGATCTAGTCTATTTTTCTTTCGCTACCGAGTTCAACTCCTTGAGAAGAGTTTTTCATTTGTAGAGAGTGAGTGATTGTTGTTTAACGCCAATTCAGCAATTTTTCAGCTGTGAGGTCCGCTTTGTTCTAGACCAGCACGCTGAGTTGGATTTTTATAGTGCTAGCTCACTGAAACAGCAGTCCGCGGGTACACATGTCGCTCCACTCGGACACATTATTCTGTTTCCGAGCCAACCAGTCTTTGCTCTTTCTCCTTAATGCTTCGTGCTTAGCGGAGAAGCAACAAATACCAATTTTATTTTTCATTTGTATATGACAAATTAATACACAACTCATCCTTTGGGACGGAGAGGAATGACGAAGATTTTGTTTTTATTTATGTAATATATAAGCTTTAGGTTTTATAATTGCCTGGAAGCTGTCCAATATATAGTATTTTACTATTGAACTCTTATAAATATTTATATAAGCAACGCTGATTCAAACAATGTAATATCTCTTGTATGAACTTTCTGCACTCTTCTTTACTGTGACAATGCCTAAGTACGAAGCTAAGATATACACAAGAGAAGGAGGATATAATAGATAGGACCAGAAATTGTTGCCTAGCAATGGGTCAGCAACGACCACCCTACTCATGAGGAGCTGTTTGTTTGACCTTTTGGTATTTAGATATGCCTCTGATGGAACTCTGGGTATAGGAATATGACAGAGCTTTGTCGCTGCAGGTAGGGTTAGGATTATAGTGTTGAACTCCACTTTCAACAATATTTCAGTTATATCATTGCGGTCAGTTTTACTGGTTGAGGAAATCGGAGTATCCAGAGAATCACAAGTTACTGACAACCTTTATCACATAATGTTGTATTGAGTATACCAAGCCATGAGCAGGATTCTAACTGGCAACTTTAGTAGCGATATGCACTTATGACACAGGTAGTTGTAAATCAAACTACCATACGATCACGAGCACGGCGACCTCCGCTGCAGGTACATGTAGACGCAATCTAATATGTTGATTGTATTGTGCTATTCGAATCCTATAGTACACAACTCGCCATTTGAACCGGGTGTAAATGAATGTCTTGTGTCTGGAGAATGCCACGATACAAGTAAAACAATGTTCAGTAGCAAATATTGCGGAATAATTTGTTAGAATTGGTAGTTGGTCACCTGCTGCATGGCAATCCTATTCATTATCCACTCTTTTGTGGCTTACAAAACATCTATCCGAAATAGCTCTTCAGTTCAAAGTTTTATCATGATGTAAGAAGAGTTTGAAAATATCAGAGTGGTAATCAGAGGCCGTAAATTAAAAGATAGACAAGACAAAGAACAAATAATGATCTACAAAACACTACACAGGAAAGATTGAGCAACACGCACTCCACAAAAGCCAACTCAGTTTCCCCAGACGGGTATGCAGTTCATGCACCACTAGTGACACCCGTCGTGTTACTTTCAAACGGTACGAACATTAATGTTTTTCCTAATAAATTATAGCCGAAATATTACTTATTTGACGTTTAACAAAGTCAATCAATTATTCGACAATACAAATATGGAATAGACTTTAGCCAATAATCAGTTCAACTATGTATTTTCCTATTTTTTACTACAAATGTGTAGCTATGTATTGATCAATTGACCTGGGATCAATCGCTTGAATAGCAATCAACTTTTATTATGGACGTTGGAATTTTCCTGGAAATTTTTATCCTTTTTCACGTCAAAAATGTATATCCACAGTATCGAGTAAATTAGTATGTATGCATCATTGTTGGAACCTACTACATTGCTTATATCACATTAGAATTGCTGAGTCTTCCAATATCTTGAAAGTTTTCACCGTTTACTTAGAACACAGAATACAGTTTGCTTACACTGCTGTGGGTGGTGTATAGTATCCAGATTGTCCTCCGTTGTTTTGTATTACATGCTATCACGATTTGATACATTGCATTGTGCGGTTTATTGTATCAGTATCAAAATATTTGTTGTAGCTTTGGAAACGTAACTCTCACGGTGTTCGGAAGTCGAAATTCCACAAGATACATAACGGGGGAAATCTGTGACTCTGTGGCAATTCTTATTGGGGACGTTTTCGTGCACATTATTACACCAGCACAACAATGTACGCGGCATATGAACCCTTCGTGAGTTTCGGGGTTTACTTCACGTTTTTGTGTTGTCCCAGCGTTTTTTCTTCTGTTGTTTGTTTATCTTTGTGTATGTACTATACATGGGTTTGTCCCTTAATTTTGCTCGCTAAATCTCTTCTGACTACGCTTGCATGCGTGGCGAATTCCAAGTTAAAAAAGAAAAATGTCGATATCTTATTTAGTACATACCATGTGTCACTGGAATAACCTTCATCAGGTTGGCTCCTAGTAAATAAATTGGAAAGCGAACGTCTTTGGGGTCAAGAATATCAAAGTGCCCAAATAGGGCCACATAAATTGGCTAAGGTTGTATGTCTCTGGTAGAAAAAATAATTATATTATTCAAGAGTCTGTACTTTTCAAATATAGATTTTTTTTTCAAATAAAACCATGTCTAAAGAATTGATTTTTCTTGGCATCATCGTTTATTGGAACCGGTTACCTATTACATGCCATATTTATAAGTGGTTCGATGAGACAGTTAATTGAGATTACCTTTTTAAATTCCAAGAAATCATTAAATAGTTTACTTCAAATGTGCAATATTAACCACACGATATGAAAATGTTTGCTTGACATATTCTAGGTCTAGCATTCCAAGTACTGCGATTATCTGGACAGAGCTCAGCTGCTGACACAAAAGATACCCACATCAGGCTACGTTGCTCATCTGTTGACTACTATTATACCTATTTTGTCCCAGTATTGTTAAAAATGCTGTTATAGTGACAACCGGAACCTTTTAGCCGTAATGAAAGCGGGAGGTTTGGCGCTATAAAATCTGACTCAACCCATCATTTCTTTTGGAAATGCCTGTACCAAGTCGGGACCATTGCGGTTTTCCCAGTTTCCCGGTTGTTGACTGATTTTGTCTATTTGTTTAATTATGATTTTTGCCTTTCCCTTTGGAAGATTGCTCGGAGTTCGGTAATTTTGTTATTACCCTTATTGATTGACCGTAACGAAATATCCATTTCGAAAATGACAATGGATCTTTTCCATTGAACGTCGATCTGTCTTTCTTTCCTCTGCCACCGACAAAACCCTTTCCGAACTTGAATATGAGTAACACTGTGAGTGTCTTATAAGAAATAGAAACTGCTTACCCTTTGCGGGGACAGCGATTCACCCTAGTATGTTTTGTTGGGATCTGTGAATCTCAAAATTTTAGTTCTATGTTGTGTATATTTACGGTTTGTCTTCGCTCTCTCTCTCTTGTGTCCAATGTTGCCTGTATCTCTGTATTGTCCAATCTTGATTGCACTTGCGGTTTTCTCTAACGTTAACCTTTGTATGTATACTTTACGAGAAACTGTTGTGTGCGTGTGTGTTTCACGCACAAACCATCATGCAATCAACAATAAAACGACCCCCACACCTGTAAGATTATTCGACCTCTCACTTTGGCATGAATTGTGCAGTATAAAATGTCGATTATTTTTTTTTTTATTATTGTTTTCAGTTTTTGACAAATTGTATGAATGTTTGAAATGTGGTCGTGGCAATTTCAAGATTGAATTACATGAAGATTCCGATCCCTGATTATTAAAATACATACTGTTTTCCGTCCCTGTTATAGTTTTTGTGCCGTACTATTATATTTTTTCCCCATGAATAGTGTGTCCCAGTTACATGCTTGTTTACAATGTAATGGTACCATTTCTTATATATGATAAAAATAAAAGACGAGTTACTTTCATTTTTGTGTTTTGTGTTTTATTTTTGAATGAATGCGTTCTATAATAATCTCAATGCTTTAATAAATTAAATTTTCATAACATAACAACAACATATTAAAATATAACATGATGATTGCCTTCCAATCTGTACAAAAATTTCGTATACGATATAAAGCTGAACATTTAGTAATAAATACATCTTTGGATAATGATGTGAAATGTTGAACAATTTTACAAAAATGAAACAAAAATGAAATGAGAAACATCACAAATCTTTATGTCACAAATTTACATCCAGGAAGTCTTTCATCTCTATACACTCTCCCTCTCTCAAATTGTGATGATACGCAGCATCGTATCATTTTATACTGACATAGCATTATGAGCAATCAAAAATAGCGTATCGTATAGTATAAGTACCATAACCGTTTCATTTGTAGGAAAATAAAATATTATTTTAAAATAAACTGAACACAAATTCATTGATAGAAAATTTAACCTCGCTGATCCATTTGAAACTATCACTTTATCATCAAGAAAACTACAGAAGCTTAGTTTTTGATTTCATAAATCTTCCTAGCGTGTTACGAGTTAGTTTGGTAGATTTAGACGTTCAAACTAAACACGTTACATAAGAAGTTGGCAAAAAAGATAGAAGATCTTACCCGTAATTGCAGTAAGTAATGTGTATTACAGTTACATCAAAGACCATTTTAATATTCTACTAGACCCCCTACAAAGATAAAAACCAGTAAAAAGTAAACTTTAAAGAAAGAATATTAAATACATGGTCACATGAACAATATCTAAAATAAAAACATTCAAAATGCATTTTAAAAATGCATTAAGATTTTGCGATACTGTCAGTGACTTGCAATGTAAGATTTATGCTCATAATTTAACGGATAATTTAAAAAATTTGGAAACTTATTGAAACGAGAACAAAGCATTCCGGTGACATTCCATTGCCTACCTGTGATAGGTACGGACACATTTTGACGTGTAAATAGGTAGTTACAATTATAAATTAGTAAACCTACTTGACCATGAATTTTAAAATACCAAAAAAACTGACTTTATTAAAGATTTTTTTTAATAATTAGAAGGCCCAGTCATAAGGAAAGTGAGTAAGCAAGTCTACCAGTTATTGCATGTTCAGCTTCTTTGAAAAAAATGTCTTTTCATAGTAAAAAATGATAAAACATCATGATATTTAAATTCAGCGAACCCAACATATTAACCGCACGAGGAAATGTAATCTATTTTTTTTTTGTACTGATTCAAAAAGAAAATAAATTCAACAAACAGGACGTTGGCGTATGATTATCTATGAACGAAGAAATGCACCAAAAATATTGCACAACGGATATTTGTAAAAAAAAAAAAAAAAAAAAACGAAATGAGAATGACAATGTAAATATTTTTTCTGACACAAAGTTATTTTTTTTATTTATTCATTATTATAGTTGTAATAATCTGCGTTTTTGAGGTTTGAAAATACCATTTTACCATTTTCTGGCCCAGCTTGCATTGGAATATAAGTCTCAACATAGTAATATAGCATTTACAAGTGAGATTACCCGATATTTGTAGAATAAAATACGTTAACAGACTTGTTTTCCAAAAGTTGGTTTCCAAGGTCGAACTTTTCAAGTAATTTACTATTAGCTATCCTATTCAAATGATTAATTCAAGTAGAAAGACTGTATATAGGAAATGTTAAATATTAGAATTACCAAAATTAATCATAACCAAGCTTCTTGAAATACAGAGGATGAATATATTAGTCAATCTGATTAATAGGCTTGTTGTGAATGAGTCATACATATTGACCACATCTCTTCACTGGACAGCCGCAATTCATTAGGCCGCTTACAGACATTTATGAATAATCAATGCAGAAAGACTAAATTGGTGCCTTTCAAACATAAATAAATGAATATTACACACTGCAAACTACCAGATAAAGATCGGAAATAAGACATGTCCATTAGTGTTTGACACCCTAATATGATAGGAGTGGAATCTACGGGATTTGTTTAAACGCCCACAATGCTTTTAAAAAGTTAGATAGTACGGTTAAGTATTGTTTGACATAGACATTACATCATTGACTGGATTTGTTCTGTAATATAACAGTCAAGAATGAAGATAATAGTCTGCAAACATTATGTTGTCGGGCTGCCGATTCATAAAATGAATATGATCCAGGATCTGTAGACTAGACATTCTGCCTAACATCTATTTCAGGCATCAAATAGATTTTATACAGATATATCATGTTTGGGAGGGGTATTTGCGAAAAATACGTCGAGAGACGAAAAATTTCCCGAGCCGAATGGCGAGTGGACTTTTGTCTCAAGACTGGTATTTTTCGCAAATACCCCTCCCAAACATGATATATCTGTTTAATTACACCGAATATTATTTAGAACACTGGCTAAATAAATAATACATTTTGTTAGTCGTTTTCAGGACCTAACATGATGTATCTGTTTAATCCTACCGAATGATGTTACATAAAACGCACAAGTGATAACGTTTTACAAATTGTGTTACAAGCGTCTCGGTGAAGGGTAAAAACGGCAAATGCGATTTTGCAAATACCATGAAAAAAAGTTAAATCTTATGCAAATACACCTACATGAAATAAAATTTCAACAAATTTTACAATGCAAGGCCTGAATTTGTAAAAAAAAATATCACGGCTATTAACCAATCAGAATCCAGCATTCTTAGATGAGGTGTAATTATGTAATAAAAACATAGATTTACAATTTTGAGCGCACGACGGCTTTCTGGAATAACCTTCGGAAATAAGCGGAAACCATTGGAAATAAGCGGAAACGCTTTAATGGGTTATCCTTGGAAGGATATCAACTTAAAGTGCATTTTAACCTTGATACATTGTTTTATATAATTTTATATTTGTATATGTTTAAACTACACTAGATTTAGTTGGTATCTGCCCTAAATGAATTTTACCTTTTACCTTTACCTTCATCGGGTAGGTAAAAAAGCCGGTGTAGTATTTCGTGTTTTTCATTTTATTACAAGTTTTAAACCGAATTCATATTGCCCATAAATTGCTTTACATTTTTAGATTGATTGATTAATTTATTGGGTTTAACTCCACTTTCAGCAATATTTCAGCTATATCATGGCGATTACAGTTTTAGAAGATATTATTCAAACATATTATCTATTTATGAATGGCAGTGTACAAACGAGGATTTCAAAAGGAATCAAATTATGTCGTTTTTAATATATCTTAAATAGCAATAATGTATATGAAAGATAAAACGGGGGACTGAGACATTGTTAGAGAAAAATATTTATCCCCTAAAAATATTTAAGTCTGACCTGGTGGGGAATAATGCAAAAAAAAAAATTGCACGGAACAGGTATGGTATGAAGTCCAGTTCCCCGATTATAAAATAGTTGCTACAAAAAGAATGAATATGAACCGATGCTGTATTAATCTGTAAAAATGTTAGAGTAAAAGTTTTCAAACACACGATTCAAATATATTCATTTCAATGTAACCCATGCAAGACAATGTAAGTTTGTTCCTAAGGTTATGTAGGCAATCTGATAAAAAATATATATTTCTCAATTGCTCTTTTTTTACTGATATGTAGCGGCGTGAGAGATATAAGGAATCCCCATTTAGGGTTATATACGTGTGACCCTATGTTCCAGCCAATGAAAATGGCGAGTGGGAGAATATGAAAAAGCTCTGCTGCGATGAACAATTTGATTGGTCGAAAAAAGGTCATAGCCGTCTTCATCATATCATTATAAATTCATAACATAAGGTCACTCACAAGTGCTCCGCAATGGGTTTTCCTAAAAACACCCCATCGCGAAATATCGGAAAAGGGAAGCTAGTAAGAGATATGATATTCATCAGATTAATCTGTAGGGTTCTGTAGACCGTAAACAATACGATAGTAATGCTATGGAATCATTTGTTTTACTAGATCATTTAAAACACACTCTCTAAAACAAAACCGATGTAAAACAATTCGAATGAAAATTTGTGAAAGACTTGAATGTCACAATATTATTACTCTGAACACAAAAAAGTATATACAATCATTTTCACTCATTATTAACTGAACATGAAAGACATCAAATCAAACACTTTATTGTGAGGATGCAGAAAGTCAAAGGAATAAATAAGTAAAACCAGTAATATCAGAACAGGCATTGAATATTGATCAGAACAGGTTACCAGTCACGTTATGCTTAACTACAACTGGTTACCAGTCCCGTTGAAAATACAAGAATAGTCGTTTACTATAGGTATCAGTTCAATCGAATTGAAAAAAGGAAGTCAATCTCTGACACAGAGTTATCAAACCTTACATTTTTATGAAGGAGTGTAAGGTTCGATAACCGTGTAAGACATTGAATAGAAGTGACTATTATTTGCTACAGCAACGTTGCGTTTTATTGACTTTATTGGTTAAAACGTTATGTCTTCAGTGCTTGCCAAAGTAATACTAGGAAATAGTTAAATCAAATCAAATAGATTTCGAAGGGAGATAATTGCAATATCAATTTACAAAATCTCATTGGTATTACAAAAGTGTGAAAAATAATTATGACCAATTATACGCGTACCGAATGCCATTGAGGAAACAATAACCATAACAAGCTTATAATTTAATTCTTACATTACAGGGTTAAGACTAGACTTGTTCCCTGACTAGATATATATACATATATGTCATGAATATTCATATATGAAGACAGGTACTATTTTGTTATAGGCAGGGAACCAGCCTAGGTTATAACAAAATAGCAGTTCACAACAAATAACAACATCCTATGACTTTCTGCATCGTCATTTGACCACAAGCTCGAATAAGTCAAAAACAATTTATAGAATAAACAAAGACATCAATTGCAAAATATTCCTTGACTAATTATAATCACACAACAGTTTCGGAATGACATTTTGAAGTATTTTCATCCAAGACAAACTACATACGAACGAAGTTCTTGTACAGAATGCCTCAGTACGAAATCACAGACAAACATATTAAGTTCTCGTTCATTCAGATTGTGTACTTATGTTTAAACAATCTTCAGTCCCAAGTGCCAACAGTAGGTAAAAAAGTATCATTGCCGGGACCCTTGCTGATATGGATTTTATTTTATTAATATAGCCATATTGTAAATTTGCATTAGGGCAAATATGCTACTAACTATGTTCAACAAGCTGATGAAGTTATAGACGTTATATAAAGACATACTTTACTTCACCTAAACGATGTCATGGCGTCAGGTCAATGGAATACTAGCCACTGAATCTACCTTGACGAAAACAGTAAAGTAAAACTGATCTACGTCAGATAAGATGGCATGAAACTTGCATCTACAGTTCTCAAGACATCCATACAAAGATAATATCATAAGAAGCACTTGTGTAAAAAGTGGAAATACTGGCCTTGGTGTATTTCCAGCAGACACACAATGCCATTTTAACGTTGATACAACGTCGTGATATTAATTCAACATTGTAACAACGCTGTGTGCCTGCTGGGTTATTTCAATAAATTCGGATATATTTATAGTAGATTGCCAACCCATGACTAGTAAAACAACATTGACACTCGGGACACCCAAAGTTGGATCCTTCCGGTAGTAAAGGAAAGGAATAACCCTTCCGAAGTCCATGGACCCACTCACATTTTTCTTCAAGGTCGACGCTTTGTTGCTGCATATAAACTTTTGTACAATAATGAATAACCCCTACTAAGTTGTATAACAACATCAAACTGATAATATGTGTGACTTTTTAAGTTTCTAATTTGATGGTTTAGCACCATATTAGGTTTTTCATGTCGAACTCTTATACACTTGACCTTTTTACTGTTTTCAATGGGATTCATACTACAGTGGTCATAGTTTCGCCGTCGTTTTTTCCGTCGAGCAGAAAGTAATATTTCCTTTTTATATATACAAAACTTTTGTCTTGAGTTTGTACCCCTCCAACCGATAGTTAATGAATTACTTGTTGTACTATTTTCCACAAGAAAAACGTCTGACTTTGGTGGTAACGAGGGGTACCGATGTTTTGATTGCTTTCGAGACACTACTAATCGCACTACTTTAGGAATATCTTTTCGGCGGCTTGCTAAATTTATATAGTAAGTATCCGCTTCTAATTGTTTAAGCTTATAATTAAATGAGTTTTTCACTTTCTTCTTAAATATTGTTTGATCACGTAACTGTCCACGTGTTACTCGTAACGTCACTTTACCAGTACAAGAATGGACGGCAAGAAAAAAATCACTGGTATTTTTAAGGTCATACTTAAAATCGTATCTTAATTTAGATTTTTTAAACGTTAATTCTTGAAGTTTTCCATCCCTCAACTTCTTTATTCTCTCTTTCTTTCTCTTTTTTGTTGTCACTTGCATTTGTTTGTATGCACTACTGCTGTGTGTGTTTTGATTGATCGCATAAACATTAACGTAGTATGTTCGTCCAGGCTTTGCCATTGTATATATGTATTTTGTAGATCTACCAACACACGTGTAATGAATATCCCGTGCTTTTACAGGTTTAACGGGTCTAGCTTTGTTCCTAAATTCCCGCTTGACGTCAGTTTCCCATGAATACAAAAATCCGCTATTCCTTGATACTTCCGGTACTACATCTCCACGCATATGAGACATGAGTGAACAGTAATTATCGTAGCCCTTCTTAACGCTTACTGATATACAATATGTTATAATATTATCGTACGGAGTTTCGTCAGGACTAGGATTCCAAGAAACTGAAAAACTTTTTCTACGAACTCTGTCATTACGAATTGTAATATTGCTAGGTAACGAAGGATAGAAATGATGATATTGTTTTAATCGGAGAAAGAATTTGACGTATGTATCACTCTCTGTAGGTTTTATAAACACTGTATATATCCCGCTTGTATTTGATGCATTGGAAAACGTATGGGCACTAGACCCCACATAAGAGTCCATCAATTTTCCAGTAGGTCCTAGTTGCTCTTCAAATGGATCCTCGTCTAGAATATAAATAATTAAGTGTGACATACAAGTAAAAAATTAAATAGGATGATTTCTTATCAAATTATTACAATGCGAATGAAAGAAAACAAAAACTTATTAAAAACGTAGAGATCTAATTGAGTGTGCACGATACGTTTCTGGAACAACCTTCATCAGGTACGTTACTGGAATAACCTTCATCAGGAACGTTACTGGAA
>MJUT01045181.1:1824177-1838047 GCA_002080005.1 Gigantidas platifrons | reverse complement strand
GTTACTGTGTATGACACTTAATACGAATAAACATAAAGTGACTATCCGATTGTTACTGTGTATGATACTTAATACGAATAAACATAAAGTGACTATTCGATTGTTACTGTGTATGACACTTAATACGAATAAACATAAAGTGACTATCCGAATGTTACTGTGTATGACACTTAATACGAATAAACAGAGATGGGTGACTGGTTCTTACTGCGTAGGATTGTTACAACGAATAAACAGTTCATACTGCATAGGATACATATCATGCATATAAACAGAGAATAACTACCCACTTCTTACTGCATAGGATACATATCATGCATATAAACAGAGAATAACTACCCACTTCTTACTGCATAGGATACATATCGTGCATAAACAGAGAATAACTACCCACTTCTTACTGCATAGGATACATATCATGCATAAACAGAGAATAACTACCCACTTCTTACTGCGCAAACTACTACGAATAAACAGACTGATGAATAACCGTTTCCTATTGCGAATAAACAGAGACTGGTGACCATTCGATTGTTACTGCGTATAATTCTTACTTTAAGGACAAACATATAATGGATATTTGGGTTCTCATTGCATAGAATACATACTTACTACGAATAAACATAATAATCTGTAAACATTGGAAGGATTAGATGGAGAAGAAATCTATTTTGATGGTTAATTTGACCTTGTGTAGATTATTAGTGATACAGAAAGAACATAATCTATATTAACGGCGGTTATTTGATGTATGCTTCTGTCTGACTTTGATAAATCCGCAGCATCATTGCCCTAGACCTATAGAGTGACATATTATACAAGGAATCAATATATGTTATGACAGATCTGACATATTACTCAACGAATCTAATATATCGTTTTGAAAAAAAAAAAAAAAACACGTGGTGTATCATTTTGTATTGCTGTACAATTACATAATATGACTTCGTTATATGGGGTAAATTTGTATAACTGATCGAAGTCAATCAAAAGTATAATAGTAGAAAACACCATTATATAATTACTAGTATTGTTTGTAGATTATTTAAATTTATTTCTTAAAATGTATTTTTTGCATTAAGAAAGAATTTAAGAAGTTAAGCCGAATTTCATTTCGTGGAATTTGTAGAATATGAAAATATGAATGATTTTAGAAATAATATTGACACACTTGAGGTGACAATTAGAAATAGCCATAAATACCAAGTTTTGCAATATCATATCTCCCTGGGCAAATTACATATTTGATCTATATTGTAATATAAAATAACGCATAGTTCAATACTAAACAAACAATTCATTCAAGAAGAAATGAAAACAAGCACAGATCTAGTCTCGCTGTTGGTTAATCTTTATTTGAAAAAGACACCAACTCAATCTGTTTAATGTGCTAATCCGTTTATTAGACAAATATCATAACAAGGGACAACTTAAATGAACTATATTTGAGAATGGAAGTCCATGATCAACGTAAATAATATTGAAAGAAATATCTATTTATGAACACATAAACAAATCCAACAAAGCTAAAGTCATTTATTAGTACACACTAGAATGAAACGTTATAATCCCATTCAAAAAGGAAAAATATATTTGCTGAGAAAAAAAAGGACAAAATCATTAACTGATAGTAGAAAAAAATTGCACTTTAAATCAGTAAAATTTAACTGCAAATTAGGGAGTCTATTTGTTAACTGTACACTACAGTCGTGATAACCTTTAAACAAACGTTCTTCGCAAATAGGGAAGTCATATAATATTTAAACAAATGTTCTTTGCAAACAAGGGGCGTGGGTTTTTAGCATTTGCAAACCTCGTGTGTGGTAGCCGGTAATTACACAGCAATTAACTTGTTTCTGGGTAAATCCAAATTCTCTGATTCAGAAGTGAACGTCCAGATAAATTTTAACTTGCTGCTGCACAAGCAAGATAATCTGGTTATATATTCTTTCAATATCTGACAATTGTCTACAAGGAAGTATAGTCTCTCAAGTTCATGTTTCATGTACATATCCCCCTTTAAACAGAGGGGAATGTGATACTATTTTAGCCATCAAAAAGGTTCAGGTCGATGTTAAAAGTCTTAAATAGAAAATGATTGGCAATTTTTTGACAATGAATACCGGTTTATAATGAGGCTTTATGACAATAGAGATGATTTCTATTTTCCTATTGTGAAGTTTCCATATATATGTATCAACATTCCAGGAGAACCTGTAAGAGTAGTTTATAGATATCATATGATAATCCAGTATAACATTCCAGGAGAACCTGTACGAGTAGTTTATAGATATCATATGATAATCCAGTATAACATTCCAGGAGAACCTGTACGAGTAGTTTATATATATCATATGATAATCCAGGGCTTGTGATTCCTATCACGATATTCCTTGATAGACGATTGTTGCTAACAAGGAGGCTACTGAACCAAGGGTTCCTAGTGGTTAAATTGAAGTCATTACTTGGAAAGTTTTGCGGTCGCTACCATGACTTGGTTAACCGTTACGGAATAGCTGTGTCACAAATCACCACGGATATGTTCCCTTTACACTATACCAATAAGAATAAGTATAAAAGTGTTTCCACTATACCCATAAGAATAACTATAAAAGTGTTTCCACTATACCCATAAGAATAAGTATAAAAGTGTTTCCACTAAACCCATAAGAATAACTAAAAAAGTGTTTCCACTATACCCATAAGAATAAGTATAAAAGTGTTTCCACTAAACCCATAAGAATAACTATAAAAGTGTTTCCACTATACCCATAAGAATAAGTATAAAGGTGTTTTCACTATACCCATAAGCATAACTATACAAGTGTTTCCACTATATCCATAAGAATAACTATAAAAGTGTTTCCACTAAACCCATAAGAATAACTATAAAAGTGTTTCCACTATATCCATAAGAATAACTATAAAAGTGTTTCCACTATATCCATAAGAATAAGTATAAAAGTGTTTCCACTAAACCCATAAGCATAACTATACAAGTGTTTCCACTATATCCATAAGAATAACTATAAAAGTGTTTCCACTATACCCATAAGAATAAGTATAAAAGTGTTTCCACTATACCCATAAGAATAACTATAAAAGTGTTTCCACTATACCCATAAGAATAAGTATAAAAGTGTTTCCACTAAATCCATAAGAATAACTATAAAAGTGTTCCACTATACCCACAGGAATAATTATAAAAGTGTTTCCACTATTCCCACAGGAATAACTATAAAAGTGTTTCCACTATACCCACAGGAATAACTATAAAAATGTTTCCACTATACCCACAGGAATAAGTATAAAAGTGTTTCCACTATACCCACAGGAATAAGTATAAAAGTGTTTCCACTATACCCACAGGAATAACTATAAAAGTGTTTCCACTAGACCCATATTAATAACTATAAAAGTGTTTCCACTATACCCACATGAATAACTATAAAAGTGTTTCCACTATGCCCACAGGAATAACTATAAAAGTGTTTCCACTATACCCACAGGAATAACTATAAAAGTGTTTCCACTATACCCACAGGAATAACTATAAAAGTGTTTCCACTAGACCCATAGTAATAACTATACAGGTGTTTGCACTAGACCAACAGGAATAAGTATAAATGGTTTTCCACCACACCCATAGAAACAATTATAAGGCTTTCATCAGACCCATGGGATAGGAATAACTTTAAAATAGTTTACAAATTTTTAAAAACTTGAATGGTATCGAAATTCAAGCATTTGCCAATTTCACCTTGTTGCCTTCATATAACCAATTAGAAATAATTATATACAGGGGGTAAAATACCATACAATTGAAAGTCCAATCAGCCTTTTAAATTAACATGCTACAATCTTTAAAAAAATGCTTTGAATGTGCATAAATCATTGACAAATTTTTAAATGTATACTTTAATTGTCATAGATTTACTAATATTATACTATCATTGTATAGATAAATATATCAGGGTTAGTTAACTATATTGTTGTATGAAATAGCAAAATACAAAATAATTTTTTTGATAAATCTGAATAAATTGTATGAATGTGTAAATTTCCACATTCCGGATTCGATTCTAAAATCATAGGTTTTTTGTAAGAGTTATTTCTTCAACCTGTTCCATGCCATTCTCTATCCAGAGTTGTCGTTCCCGCTACGCAACAGCACCTCTGTCAACGCTCATTTTACAAGATTTTTGTAAAATTTAGAAAAGTAAAAAAAATGTACTTAAAATTGTTTTAATTATTGTAAATATCAATAAGGATGAAAATAAATCACTCATTTCAAATCAATTCTCTCTTAAAAATGATTTGTGATCGTTTTTAATTTTTACCTCCGCAAGATAGTTCTCCAAGAAGTAGGGGGGAAATCATGTTTAAGAGAGAACTGATTTGAAATGAGTGATTCATTTTCATCTTTATTGATATTTACAATAATTAAAACAATTTTTAAGTACATTTTTTACTGTTTCTAAATTTTACAAAAATCTTGTAAAATGAGTGTTGACAGAGGTGTTGCCCAAGAGCGTAGCGGGAACGACAACTCTGGATAGAGAATGGCTCCATGCAAGAGGAACGGAAAGAACAAAGAAATTGAGTAGACATTTCTTATAATTAATAATTTGTATATATTTAAACCTTGCAAAAAAAAAAAAAAAAAGCGGATGGTAACTTTATAGTAAATAGAAAGTTCACAAGTTGTTATATTCAAATTTTGTACAAAATATGAGAAAAATATATGTTATTTTTGTTGAACTTTGAACTCAACCGTTTTATCCGTATTAAAGGGAAATAACTCCAATAAAAGGGTGTGGAAACAAATGTATAATTTTAGAATCAAATCGGAAATTTGCAAAAGGTTTATTGTGGTTATAAATTTTACTCACTTTATTGTTTCATTAAATAGAAGATATGCTGATATTTCATCGCCTTTCGGAAGTACTTTGTTATCATAGAAGATTTCACCTTTGGTCATATCATGATAATAAATATTGCCAGTTTGTGGTGGTGCAGACGGAAGTTTTTGTCGAGACTTTTGTCCAATAACTTGATTTGACACGCCAAGTAATATCACAAGGTTTGCAATTATTATTATAGATCCTTTACAACAACAAAGTCGTATCATTGTGATCCTGTAAATAAATAAAAAATAAATAAATAAATGTGTAAATATATACTTCTTATTATTCATGACAGTACTAAAAATTAATAATGAAAAAAATATGAAGACGGGTTTTTTTTTCCATGAGGGTGTACTGATGATTGCTTAGTATGATCAATAATAAATACATATCATAATATAAAAATGTCATATAGTTACATAAAATTACACTAACGTGAATGACTAAGGCAAAATATGACTTGTGTATTTGCTTTTAATGAAAACAACAAACAAAATAACAAATAATCGGTATTACGGTAATTAAGACTTCTTCACGACGGATGCTGTTATGGGACTTAATGTGTCATTCTATGGAACGCAATTGGGGTCAACATTCTTTAGTGCTTAATTATTATATTTCTTCATCAATGTTTATTTAATTTCCATAAATGCACATTCATGTATATGACTCCCTCCCCTTGTTTTGCTTTGGGGTCAATTGGAACATATTTATCAATTCCTTATTTGTTATTCGACTTTTTTTTCTATTCTAAATCCATCATTCATCTTTTGTTTGTAAATAATCGTATACATGTTATATTTTTTATGATCTTATTGATTCAGTGGTTTACTCGTCTTCAAGCAATCTGTTGTTCTTTTGAATTCAAAATAAAGAATAAGGAATTAAACACTTAGAAATTTGACCACAATGACTTTCCACATCATTTCTCCTTATTTTGAATTATTCCATCTTTTTTTATACCCATATGACCTATCATTACGTTTATATTAAATAGCCAATGCAAGTGACTGCTTCCATGGTTAGTGTGCTCTTCCTGCTCGGGTAAAGATAAAACTTAAGACTATAGCATACTTTTGGTATTTGCTACTTCTCCGATAAGCAAGTAGCATTTAACAGTAACAGTCGGGAAAGCGCCTACCTACGTACAGTTGTTTCAGTGTACTATCACTATAAAAGTCCAGGCCCCGATGCCATAAAACTTTTTCTTTGCTGAGCAAACTTTTTTTGTTCAAATCTGTGTTCTCAGCCAATCAAATTTGAGAATATTCTCAGACTTGAGTAAATTCTCAAGTTTTATGGCGCCGGGGCCAGATCAAGGGTGTTGAGCTAATGCAAAGCAGGCGTCATCATTATCTCATTAAAAGTAACTCGAGTAAAACGACGAGTGTCACTACTAAATCAAGAGCTTTCTACTACCCTTCCGGAGCACCTGCGTTCATCCCCGTATTTTAGTAGGTTTCGTGTTGCTCAATCTTTAGATTTATGTGCAGTAATTTGTCGACCCTTGTTTGTATTTTTTGTCCTTTTCATTTTGGACATTGTATAACATGTCTGTTCTTCATCGAATTAGGTTTCTAATTACCCCAAAGGTATTTTTCAAATTGTTCTTGTCCTCGCAATGTTATGGTGCTAAACAACAATTACTCCCTCATCCAAAAAATAACGTGTTCACGAATTTTCAATTTGTGTAAAAACAACGATAAATAATAATTAAGAGTAACACGTGTAAAAATGTTTTCAGCCAAGTTAACCATGCTAAGATATGTCCTTGGGGCCAAAAGAATTATAAAAAATATAACATGCATACGTGTGTTTTACAGAAAAAGACTGTTAACAGAAACAATCTGTATATAAAGTCTGGTTATAGCTAACTAGAGTAAACAATTTTGATATCTTTCAGTAGCATTTGTTGTTATCTGTCATCTAATGCTGATTAGCAAAGTAAATTAAAGCTGAATTTAGAACTAATCTCTGATATGCAAATAGTTGAAGTTTAAAAAAAAATGTGCATACTCTTAGAAAATACTTAGAATTATTGCTTACTTCCAGTTCATGAGAAGACATTTTGGTTTGGTTATTAAAGTCTTTTGTGAACTATAATGGTCAAATTATTCAAATGTGTCGTTTTAAAATTATATATAGTCGAACATGGGTATGTACTCAAGAAAGGTAAAAACGACCTGCTAAAATATAGAGAAATATGTCTATTACAGTAAGCCTTGAATACTTTCTTTGTAAAATTGGCAATGCTGCTTCTCTGCTAAACGAATAGCATAAAGCGGCAATGGCTGTCAGAAATAATATCTTCCGGTTATGGTAACGTGTCTAATGTCAACGGTTACTTAACACGTAATGATTGGTCCATGATGAGTCTCAAAATGAAATTCGTTTAAAGTTACCGTGTTCACCTTAAATACGTGTCATGTAAGAACTAGCCACAATAACACTCAGAGATCATGTGTCGGAGATAGGTGATATGTTTACTGTACACGGTTACTTCGCCCACATCAGTAAGAAGGTTAGGACAATAGTCATACTGACAGTAAGGAAGTGAACATTTGTCATGGTAAGAATAGAGATCTCGGAGTGCGGTTACATGTCTATTGTACACTGTTACTTTATTGTACTATTTTAACATGCCAATTCGGTATCCTGGTCTAGTACAAACACGTACAATATGCATCGTATTTTTAACATGTCCTCGCTATGGTATAGCTCTATAATGTATCATTAGATGTTAAACAAAGCCATATTTTACAGGCTAAAACATCATTCCTTCGATTTTTTAAATTATTTTTCGGTTGCTTATTGTCTGTTGGGTGTTCAAGGGCAGGTTTAGCACCAGTTCCCAAACCCTGTTAAATAGGACGAGACTGTTTGGAAATATTGCTACATCATGTATTCTCTACCGAAGTGGCATAAAATGAAATGATAGAAACACTTAAAGTGCATGGGGTTGCGAAATACACATCATTCATGAACTACTATTTGCTATATCGTTTAATATAATTTAAAGGTAAATTGCATTATTAAAATATTGGCGTATGAATTATGCAACTTGCCAGCTGTCCATTACTTTTTTATGAAAATTTAACGAAAGCGGTCCTCATCTTACAAATGTTTTAATTTTCTACTCTAAGTACATAAATTGTAGTGAATGGTTAGGGTCAGTGACATAATTAGTTGTACTCTATAACTTTACTGAATCATACCTACTTTTTTCTCTCTTTTCTTAAAAAAAATAATAATTAAAAAGTGTATTAAAAGAGGTAAAATGAATGTGAAAGTCGACACAAGTACAACGTAACATCTCAAATTACTAGAATAATAAATATACTACTTCAGTAAACCTTATAGACTTATCGTTCAATGGGAAAATAAACCTTACACTTATCATACAATGGGGAAATAAGTCCATCAGCAACGTCTGTGTTATTTTTACTATGTTCAGAAAAACATTTAAGTCGATTAAAAAAAAATTACTTCAACGAACTCCCATATATAATTACATGTATTCCCATTCCTTATGACACCTGAAACCTTTTTTCCCCAAAGTTAATACCATTTTAATAAGGCATGACTACTTTCCATGTTAATCACAGATACAATATTACAACTAAAATTTAATAAAATGCTATAATGTTAAATGCATTATTATCCTGTAAAAACTGGGAAAATCTTTTTGCATTTATTGGCTTGCATAAATTGTAAGTTGCAATGGTCAATCTGCATCAACATTTATCGGAAAGGAAAGGGCAATTTAACTTTTAGGGGGTGTGGCGTTGGTTAGGGGGTTCCTTTCTTTTTTTTTAAAAATCTGTTTCCCGTTTCTATATAAAAAAATCTTTTAATGAAATATACAAAATATGATAAATCTGACCATGCAGTTTTCAACAAGAAATTTTGATAGAATTTGAAGAATAAAAAACAACCGATTTTTGCATTGAAAAAAACTCGTCTTTCGTGTGAAAATAAATTATGGCTGGTGTAGGGAGACACAACCCCCTAAAAGCTAAATGATCGGTACATAATAGTAAATAAAACACATACCTTCAATGAAGCAATGCTCCGTGCATCGTGTCCGTCACATTGCTGATCATCTATAAAAACAAAATAAATCTGAATAAATCCGATATTGAAAATAAAATCATTGCTTTCCTCCATTTTGAAACTATCATTAGAGACGGAGCATTATTATCCATTTTGAATAGAATATAAACTTTTTATAAGTTTTCTTCGATATTTGTTTCGAGAGTAGATAAAAATCCTCAACAGACGTATTGATTTCAGCGATCGTCTGCGATCTTCACCAGAAAGAACCCTATGTCACAGGTGAAGCTCGGCTCAATAATTTTGTTAATTACTTTTACAATAGGGCATTACCCATGGGACAGTTAGATCAATAATACCAAAGATTGGAACGTAATAACCACTATCAGATTGCCGTAAAAATTTTCCTTACTCATAACGTTGCCTAAAGATGATGTATACTTCATTTTTGGGGGATTCAAGATGGAAATTAGCAGAAAATTACATAGATAATTATACTATTTAGCAAGTAACTTGAATTTTTGTCTCCGTTAAACTACCAAATTTTAAAATATTTAACAAAGCAGAATTTTTTCTAGGGTAACAAGATAATTACCTATATATGATTGGCTTGATATATAAAGTACAAAGAACCTTACATTCATTGTGACTTTTGTCATTTTACACCCGCACGACATTTTTAATTTTTTTTTATTAATGTGTTGAAATTTTCACAAAATGAAATAAATTTTACAGTAAATCTTCATTTATTAGCCATTTGACAGGTAATAATTCACTGATCATACAATTGACAGTTATATACAATATATATTATCACGTAATTGTCCTATTCACTGGTTATAAGATTCATAAGTAATTGTCTTGAGGAAATTAATTGTAAATTGGATTTTTTTTTATCTGGTACATTTTGTAATGGAATGTGTGTATATATATATATAGATATAAAGGTTATAACAACCGGCAATAATATATATGCAGATCTTATAAGATTTTAATTAAAACTTTCTTGTCCATTTTGGGAGGAAATAATAGCGCGGGAAGCAGGAACTGTTTATAAATTATTTATCATTTATGGGACAAATCAATCAGAATTTAATGTCTCTTTTATCGTATCTGACCATGATGTCAGATCGAACAATCCTCCTATACATCCTCTATCAAATGGATATAGTCAAACTTGTCTTTGTGGTCACCTGTATTAAAAGGTCACCTTTTTATAGTCCTGTCAGGGAAAATTTCATATGAAATGAACCTCTTTTAAGAGGTCACTTGTCTTAAAAGACCACCTTTACTTTGTCCCAAAGGTGACCTCTTAATACAGGCTTGACTGTATCTTCATGTTATAACATATACTAATATTTACTAATAAACATTATCGACGAAAATACGATTAGAATAAGTAATGTCTGCATATATTCCAGTTGGGAAACTGTATAGCAAATCTGTGATTATCATTTTAATAAATGTCCAATGAAAAAAAGATCAGGTCTATATGTATTTAACGCCACTTTCATTAAAATATTTATGTTGTATTTACAAAACCCAACCACGTCGGCGGTGTAATGGTTAAGCGTACTCGTCTTGAGTGTGGTAGATCGTGGGTTATGGGAGAATTTGGATAGGTACGGAAATGTTGGACTTGCAGCAAATCACTGTAACACTAATCTCAAGAAATAGTTCTTCAATAGCACTTGCCGCAAGTCGCTCTTTCGCGTAAAACGATTGCGACATTTTCCAAACAACAGGAACTCGTCTACGTCGCGTATTTAGGGCGAGTTGTGTTTATTTGTTTCGTTGCCAACCCCGACAAAAACCCCCTTTGTACCCCCGCAGTGGAGAAGCCAAGTTATATTTCTAACCTGGATTTTCCATCGGAGATGCATAAATAAACACCAATAGCGTCAATATTCTGTAAAAAACAGAAAAAACACGAGGGAAGATTTCATAAAATTAATACAAGATATAATAAATTGATAATGTCTGGGTCGACGTTACTTATATAAACATCTATAAGAGTTCAATAGTAAAATACTACAGATTGGAATGCTTCCAAGCAATTCTACAACTGATCGCTTGGTTTCAGACGCCAGAGTACTGATTGATTACATAAATAATAACAACGGTCTGAGAGGTTTACTGAGTCAAATAAGAAGACAGTAGCACTTTATTCTAGTATATACAAAGCCATAGACAAAGGGGAATAAGGTAAACTATGGTAAATTGTGTATAAAGAGACACACATGGTAAATATACAGGGACAGAAGTATGGCAACCTTTACCTCATATTTATTCTATAACAAGTAGTCAGTCTGATAAAACTTAGAGAAGATATCTAATTAATGTTGGGAGAAGATATACAATACAAGAAATCACCAGATTACAAATTGACTAGATGTTTTATTATATGTATATGTAATAATAAAATGTATAATATATCACACACGTTAAATAGCTGTACAATAAATTAAACAAGATGTAGGATTTGGATGTGAAGGAACATAGACGGTATACTTCTGTCTTTATCTACACACCTTGGATGTGAAGGAACATAGACGGTATACTTCTGTCTTTATCTACACACCATGGATGTGAAGGAACATAGACGGTATACTTCTGTCTTTATCTACACACCTTGGATGTGAAGGAACATAGACGGTATACTTCTGTCTTTATCTACACACCTTGGATGTGAAGGAACATAGACGGTATACTTCTGTCTTTATCTACAGACCATTAGTTTGTTGTTACAGACGTGTGTCTAACAGACCACACAAGGAAACAGCATTTAGGCCTCTACACACTACTGCGTTACTACTGTCAAAGGTGTTTAGAAAGGTACCAAATACATAAAAAAAAGATTGATTGGTTGATTGATCCTTTGGTGTTTTATCGCCACTTTCAACAATATTTCAGCTATATCATGGCGACAAGTTTTAGTGGTGGAGGAAGCCGGAGTACCCACAGAGAACCACCAACCATAGGCAAGCAACTGGTAAACTTTATCACTTGCAGCTACGAGTCTAGTGCACTCTTTTTTTGTAAGTTACAAAGCTGGGTCCGAACCCACGCTGTATTGGTGATAGGTTTGTATGAGCTGTTAGATCCAACGACCTAACCCATAGAGCCCACCCGGGCCCCTCATAAATAAATAAAAATATAAAAAAGAAGAAAAAGTAACAGCAACATTGCTCACAACACGATAACTCTATTGATACTGTCCCAGAGATGATCATAAGAAACAAAATACAAGCAATGGCTATCAAAAAGCAATGCAATACATGTACCAACACAAGCCTCTACATACTATTGTGTTACTACAATCGCAGGTGTGGGGATATCATAAGATAAAACAATACAAACAATGTAATAACAACAACAGGGCTCTCAACATAACAACTATGTTCATACTGTCACAGATATGGTGCTATCAGAAATATATAATCATCGCATAAGCCATAGGGCTCCCAACAATATTATTTATGATCAGATAAAATGTAAATATTTATAGTGTTAATTATAACGTATAGAATGGTAATAAAAAGTTTGAAGATACCAAAGGATATAAGTCAGAAGCCGTAAATCCAAGAAGGACACATAATACAATGACCAAAGGAAAATGGGACAAAAGGACAAACAGTGGTCTACAAAACACTATAAAGAAAACTAAAGAATCCCACTAAAAACAGAGGGTGAACCGGAAGGGTAAGTACCTCAAGCTCCACTAGTACATTTATGGGATAGTGTCGAAATGGTAAAGGAAGAAGGAACACAAATATGTAACTAGGAAGAACTGCTTTAGATACCTAAAACTTATGTCTCCCCTTAATGCGGCCATCTGTGCAACTATAAGTTACACATTATGAGTTGAATGTTGTGGAAAAAATATGTCATGAAAGCAAATATATTATTTTTGTATGTGCAAGCAGTGGACCAAAGTAATTACTATTATAGTAAACTGGGAGCAAGAACTTCTAAAATAACCAGAATGTGTTGTTCTAGTCCATTAGAATTATATCAAAACTGAAATGGGTTGTGGAAAGTACAAGTATTGACAAAAGTATACTGCAATAACTGTTTTTAACACCCTGAGGTCAAAGTCCCACGAAAGTCATTACGGTACGCGACACACCGCCTTATGGTCATGCACCCACATACCAAACATCATTGACCTATCTCGGAAGACAAAAATGTTATGGCCCGGACAAAATACTATTTAAAAACCATTATTTGACCTTGAGGTCAAAGGTCAAGGTCCCATGAAGGTCATTACGGTACGCGACACACCGCCTTGTGGTCATGCACACACATACCAAATATCATTGACATATCTCGAAAGACAAAAATGTTATGGCCCGGACAAGAAAATACTATTTAAAAAACAATTATTTGACCGAGGTCAAAGGTCAAGGTCCCACGAATGTCGTTACGGTACGCGACACACCACCTGATGCTCATGCACCCACATACCAAATATCATATTTAGAAAACAATTATTTGACCTTGAGGTGAAATGTCAAGGTCCCACGAAGGTCATTACGGTACGCGACACATCGCCGTATGGTCATGCACCCACATATTATTGACCTAACTCGAAAGACAAAAATGTTATGGCCCGGACAAGAAAATACTATTCAAAAACCATTATTTGACCTTGAGGTCAAAGGTCAAGGTCCCATGAAGGTCATTGCGGTACGCGACACACCGCCTTGTGGTCATGCACCGACATACCAAATATCATTGACTTATCTCGGAAGACAAAAATGTTATGGCCCGGACAAAATACTATTTAAAAACCATTATTTGACCTTGAGGTGAAAGGTCAAGGTCCCATGAAGGTCATTACGGTACGCGACACACCGCCTTATGGTCATGCACCCACATCCCAAATATTATTGACCTATCTCGAAAGA
>MJUT01045181.1:1770848-1793600 GCA_002080005.1 Gigantidas platifrons | reverse complement strand
AACATCTCTATTAAATTTCAAAACTTTTCTTCTAATTCTATCTCGGGCACGAATCTCTTTCCGTAGTGTGTGATTAAACCATGGTTTGTCATTATTACGTACTGTAATAATCTTAGTTGGAATGCAATCCTTGGCAATTTCAAGAAAAAATTTCGTAAATATTACACACATATCATCCACATTTGTATCATTACCAAGGAGTTTATACCAGTCTGTACCCTCTATTTTGTTACTAAATTTATCAACATCCATTTTGTCATAGAGCCAAATTTTTCTCTTAAAACAATGGGATTTTCCTCGGGGACACTTAATGAATGCCACAGATGCATCATGATCACTTATATTAGAGGGTAGTTTTAATACATCAGAGTAAAGACATTCCATAGTATCACTAATTATTATTGGATCCAATAAAGTGCTACTATGATCTGTCACACGTGTAGGTTTATTTATAATATTTTTAAAATTAAAAACTTGCATAGTATAAAGTAATTTATTATTATGCTCGATTAATAAATCGGAATTGAGGTCACCCAAAATAACTATGTTTTCATTTAACTGGCTTGCCATCCCAATTGCATGATTTAATCGTGCCCAGTAGTCGCTATCTGTCCATTCCGGACGATAAGTGTTACAGAGTTATGATGTGGTGAGAAAATAGTATTATGTATTGTGGTTTAGGCTGTGACTTCCACGTTTTGTGAAGCTTATGAATTGTCTCAATCCAGTAACGAAGACATGCATGACTTAAACACATGTTGTCTATGATAAGTCTAGACTACAAACCTACCAGAACATCTCTTGCTTAGTTATGGGATCATTTTAGGACTTTCGTATCCTTATTCGATCAGCTTCCATTACAAAATACATGTATATATAGAAAATGTGAAGATTAATAGATGATGTATCAGTTGCGCTTTGCAGACCCCAATTGGGTCATTCCCCTGACAAAATCCAAATCATATTTTGAAAATTTATCTTATTTGACTAAAGATTTCTTTTAATGTACCTAGATTGCACTAACTTCTATGTTTTTATGCTATAATCTAAAACAAACCTACCTAACTTGCAATTAAAACACCCACGCAACCATTAGACTATTCAATAACAGACACCAAATCTTCTATAGTACTCAAGTCGTAGCGTATTACAGATATATTTCAAGTTCATATTATAGGGTTATGTAATGAATATTGATGAATAGTGTTCGAAGTTGTATATGGTACTGCACGAGCATACGAATGCAGTATAATATACTACGAGAGACACTATTCACCAATATTCATGGAACAACCCTTTTATTATAAAGTAATAAATATTTTTGACCTACTACGTGATTTTTACATGAATTTTATGTATTTTATCAGATAGAAGTGTAATATTGAACTAGCTTAAATATTCAGGTGAAAATTCATATTTGAACTAGTGCAATATACACTTAACGATCTTCTTCTTTTTTGTTGATCAATAAAGTCTTTCACTGGTTGTCTGTCCACGTTTATCCCTTCCACAATAGATTCGTCTGGTGGAATTTCTACAAATTCTGCATTTTGTAGCAGTCTGGCAATATACGCCTCCGTCATTTTGAATTTACCAAACGACAACAGTGCAATATGTTCGAGACCAATTTCGGAACGCATGTGCTTTTACGAAAATTATGACGCTTTGGGTGCAAATATTAGGATATGTTTTAGGAACGATTGTTTTCTGTTGAAATTAATGTAAAAAAAATATCTAATTTCTTTAAATACATATCACTGGTACATATATTCGGTTAAGAAAGGCGAGTTTTCAACACTTGTGACAATGAGAGAAATTCTTTATACCTCTCTCTCGTTATTTTAATTTTTTTTAATTTTTTTTATTTATTTTTATAGTTTCATTTGTATTTGTTATCGATCGCGTTGGTCATATGTTTGTTTTACTGTTTACAGAATGTCACTCCTTTAATTCTGTTTTCAGCATTCGTATTGGAAACCATATAAAATGTATTAAAATGGAAAAAAAAACCCAAAAATACCACATTGTCGGAACAGTTCTAAAATCACAGAAAAAACACAAATTCTGCAAAATTGAGACTCCTAACACACATAACCACTCACTTTCCATGCTTGGTTCAGAAACATCAATAGAAAGTGACAGGGTTAAATAAGTGTATGTAATCTGTATCTTACTGTTAGATGAGACTGTGTGACAACTAATGATACAGGCTTATCAGAAAAGGTAGACAAATTAATACGAGCTTAATAAATACATGATAAGATCTATTTATTCCAAGGTATTAAATTCAAATCTACCTCGCTGGTTTCAGGTTCTGTCAGATTCAAAATACTTGAATACCACACATCTTTCTTGAATCCAGGAATCTACGACAGTTCATCTATAAAATTTCTATTGTAAACATACATCAAAGGAAATCAAAGATAAAAGAATCAACTGTTCAATAACATACATACCTATGCAATCAACATATTCAAGCACTTGGTGTTTATTTATATAACAATTTTGTTTTTCTTTTGAAACTTTCTCCAAAATAACCAGTCTTAAATAATAAAAATGAAAAACAAATAAACAATTACAAAATCAAATATCAACATTGTAAACTAAAAGCTTAAACAAGAATATACAAATTTCAGGAAACATGCATTTCTGAAACATTATTATGTCTTCATCTGAACAGCACTATTGATGAAAGTGCACATGCTACCCGGTACTTGTGTGCATTGTTCTACGTTTTATTTTTTCAAAGAAAACATTTTGCAAGTTACTAACACGAATTGAACGTTTGTAACACTATCGAGTATTAGATAGTTGTACTACGCATGGTAGAAGGTTATTTTCCACAATATTTTTAATATTGTCCACATACAAGAAATATAGAAATTATGTAGATAATATAGGACGTAGAAACAAGATATGGATAGACATTGACATGAAATACATGTCTGGGAAGTCATGATTTAATGACGTCTTCAGCATGAGAACTTCGTCATGAAATACATACCAAGAAGACGCATGATGTGATACATGCAATGGAACACACGAAACATATGGATTTTGTCATGATATGTATGTCCGGAACGCATGACTTGAGGTTTTAAACATTCGGACATTTTCATGAAATACATGACAGGGAACCAATGATTTTGATGACATCTTAATAATAAGAAATTGTTATGAAATGCAATAAAAGGAATCCATGATTTGATGATATCTTCAAGCTATTTTTTTTTCTAGATACATGTATATGCTTTCTTTTTGTTGAAAAAGTCTCTATAAACACAAATTGATATATTATATCACATGTGCCACCCAGCCACCTTTTATTAAAGTTTCTGATTGATTGATTGATTGATTGATTGATTGATTGATGTTTAACGTCCAGCGAGCAATTTTCAGCTATATTCAGGACGAGAGAAAAATTTAAACGCCACGGAACTCGAAATAAGGAAAGGTGATGGATAGGGACGGAGAATTTAGCCAGTGCAACAGGTCTCCTATGGACCACTCATCATGAGCATAATACTCATAATGAGCTGTTACACTGGGTTCTTTAACGTGCGAAGAGGGTGGCAATCTCTCAACACGGGACCTCGGTTTTATTTACGTCTCATGCTAAGGACGGGTTGGTTGTGAATTTATACATCCAGCACAACCAACGGACGCCCCTTCAAGCCTTAGAAGCTCTCGGTCCCATTTTTATACCCCGGGGTTCCCGCGGGGTTGGCCCCTTGTGGAGGACTAGTGCCTCTAGGACGGAGAAACCTGGTGCCTAGTTTCTGTATCAAGCCAGAAATATGAACGGCTGTGTATATAGTTAGGGTCATCGATTTTGTCTGTTTCTACGATTTTTCGACAAGATGTTGGGACTGTTCTGAGGGAGTGGTATTGTTTTTTTTTGTATTTCATTCTATTTTTTATTTAAGATATATTGCCAACTTACGTTTTATTTCATTAAATCAATATTCCATATTACAAAAGACCCACCACGATATAACGGAAATATAGTTGAAAGTGGTCACAGTGTTAAACACTAGAAACCAAACCTATTTTTATGACTCCGAAATTAATTCTTTTAAAAACAAATTAGAAAAAACCAATAAAACGAACCATACTGATGTCATATTTCTACTAATTCCATTTCAGGATTCCCATCAGTAACATTACATAACAATCATTTAGAATATGTAATAGACAACTAGTATTAATAGCTCCCCAATGAATCAATTCCATGCTATACAATATTTTAAAGGACAACAAAATGGCATGAAAAGGGAATGGCACAAATAGGCGTTTGTTGATTCACTGAAAAGGGGTTAGACGGCAATAATCATTGAAAGAGATGAAACAAGTCAATGTTACATTCTAAACTACTGTTAGAAGGATGTATATGATATGTAAATAATTAATCATTAGTAGTTCGTGACAGATATTTGCGATTATGACGTCAAAAGTCGAATGGTTTCTGAATGAAATCCACCCAACTTAATGAATGAAAACGTCTAGTATTGTAGGATGAATGAATCCGAATTATTGACATAATTTTTTTATCTAAAGGACAATAAAATTGATTCTAATTATTAACTCAATAATTCAACTTGATTTACACAAATTGATTCCAGACTATATTTGGACAATACAGGAAACGCCAAGTTAATAGCAATTGGATAAACGTATAAATTTTGCCGGAAGTCAAGTACCATCCTTGATTATTCCTCACAATTAAAAATGTATTACCATTTATACAAAGGTAACGACTCCCATCTTATACAAAGAATGATTTTACAGAACACAAAAAGCCAAAAGAAAAATGACAAAATGAACTTTATATATATAGACGAAATTACCATGATTGTTTCAAAAATAGCTTAAATACTACAGAAGTAGACACGCGTCGCCTAGATTTTCCTTACTTTACGTGTTGCAGGCAACTTATAGTAACGACTGGTTTTATCCAAGTAACCTACATCGATATTTACATTGTATTGTTTATGTCACGTCACTGTATAGCACACAATTAAGTTTTAATTTAATCTGTTGTTGATTGTATTGACTACCCTTCCGGGGCACATGAGTTCAACCCCGGTTTTTGTATTTCTCAGTCGTAAGTTTTGTGTAATCTTTAATAGATCATTGTTTGTCTTTTTGCCTCTTTTTCTTTTGGCCTTTGTATTGTCTGTCCTCCTTCAGTTAATGGCTTCTGATACTGAGCCCTTTGGTTGTTATACTTTTCGTATTTGATACTACTTTGAACGAACATGGATATGATCAATACAATCTACCTTAAAATGAATTCTACAAGACTATGTAAGATATAGACCACAGACTTGGGTGAACAGAAAAAGTAAACAAAATATCATTAAAATATACGCCAACGGACGTCTACTGGACCCTGTAAGACATAGACCAAATACAGTCAAATCTGCCCATGCGGTCACCTCTATTAAGTAGTCACCTGCACTAAAAGGTCACATTTTTCTTGTACCATCATAGAAAATTTCATATGAATTGAACCTCTTTTAAGAGGTCACCTGTCTTATAAGGCCACTTTTTCTTTGTCTCAAAGGTGACCTCTTAATACAGGGTCGACTGTATTTCATCTTTGTTAATGCTTGTATTTTCCTTATATTCTGGAGCTTTCTCAACATAACGTAATTATAATTGTATATAGTGATAAAGTTTGTCAGTGACTTGCGGCAGGTCGATTGCTTTCTCCGAGTACTCCTGTTTCCTTCATCAATTAAACTGGATCGCCACGATATAATTTAAATATTGCTGAAAAGTGGCGTTAAACACCATAAGCCCCTATCTCTAATTGTATATACAGGATAAGACTACATTTTGTCTGATTCTCTTTGTATCATTGATCAATTAAAATAATTATAAACTAAACATATACCACTGCATTAAGTGAACAGAAAAAAGGAGAAAAACAATACTTATTTTTAAGGATACTCCTTCTCGTTTCATGCAAATTTATTCCAATTATTAGAACAAATCACTCAAAAGGAAATAAAATATGAAATAATTTTAAATTGATAATTTACAACTTGACTAAGCTTTATGAGAGATAACACAAAAGTATTTACTATAAGTAATGTATCGACATAAGTTTTATTGCAGGTAGAAGAGTGTAAATATATGTTATACTATAATTTCAAACATATCACTTATACATGTAGGTAATTTGGTAGACAAAGAATCTTTCCAGGGGGTCACACTATAAGCCTTGTAAAGTCCGATCTTCTATCAGTTTGCCATGTATGTCAAGTCAAACTATTTTAAAGGTACAAAACCTATGTAATAACTTGTATGTTTTTGGATTAAAGCTCGGGGACCTGATATAGACGACTGTAATGATTTATTTGAAAACTAGACTTTCGACAATGAGAGGAACGAAATTAGCCGTCGTTATAATAACAGATACGAAACGTTTCACAGTTCCAGTACAAATTGTTTATAAATCCGACCCATGGGGTAGCCATATTAGACTTTCCCTAACTTCAATCGACGGAAAGTTTTGTTATACCTTCCTACACGGGATTAAACTTGGCATTCTTAAAATTGTGATAGACTTATGAGGTTTAACTTTTATGAAAGTTTTATTAAAATATAATTGAAAATTGACGCTTTTGCTAAAAACAACTTTGTCATTCCATTATCAAAACTATCCAACATATACTTTATGATAAATATGCACATAAAATGGGAATTATCAGAACACTTGAAATCCTTGTTGATATTAATGTAATCTGGTGTTGATTGCATTGTCTATGTTTCTGCTGTTTCTGACGCAAATTGACATATTTAGATCTCACAAACTTTGCCAGCCACATATACCTTCTGTAAGTAGGGTGTAGTTATTCTATCTTAACCAGGATTAAAAAAATGACAAATTAAATTAATAGAAAGTTGACATATAGAACTGGAGGACAGTAAACAGATAAACAAGGGCAACAGATTTAGGGCGTTTACACCTGAATGAAAGTAACTAATAAACACAAGCCTTGATTATAGAAAAATATAAATTAATATCAAATCTAAAGAAAAGCTTGGAGATACAAAAGGAGTGCGTCTAAACACCGCCAAGGAGTCCTTGGTGCACCAAGGACACAAAAAGTGCACCAAGGACATGAATCCTTCATTTGATCAGCTCCAAGTTTTAACCTATGATAACTCATAGACGGTAGATTCAAGTGACAAATTTTGGTAAAGTTATGAATTATAACAACTTGAAAATTAGCGATTTTCTAGTCCTTAGTGCACCAAGGACATGAATCCGGGGATTGTCGGCATATCAAAGAGAATGAATAAAAACCTCATTTCCTAATTAATTTCGTTGGGATTTTTCAATAAACTGTTATAGTACATTCATATTCAATCATAATATGCTAAAAATAAGTAAAGAAATCCAATACTTCATGTCCTTGGTGCACTTTTTGTGTCCTTGGTGCACCAAGGACTCCTTGGCGGTGTCTAGACGTACCGATACAAAAGGGGTAATCAGAATCCATATATCGAAGGACACACAACGTAAGGGCCAAAAGAAAAAGAACAAAAGGACAAACAACGATCTACAAAACATACCAATAAAGATAGAGTAACACGAACGCCACTAAAAAGTACAAGTGCAAAAACATGCTTGACCATTTTCGCAAAACTTTAGAAAATGTAGTTTGTTAATCAAAGTTCAAAAGTTGCTTTTTCATTTTCAAAATTGCGGGCACCAGAAGGGCATACAACAAACAGATAACAATAGGTTAATATGATTGGCACATATCTAAAAAACTATTTCTAGTATATAGTGTATACAGTTATTAGCGAAGAGAAACATATTAATATGCTTAGTTTTCCGTGTAGTGTTTTGTGGACAATTGTTTGTCGTTTTATTTACGGATTCTCAATACCCCTGTGGTGGTATCTTTAAACTTTCCTTCAAAATGTCATAATAGAACTAGATTGATTGATTGATTGATTGATTGATTGATGTTTAACGTCCAGATATAAATTTTTCAGCTATATTCAGGACGAGAAAAAAAAAATTTAAACGCCACGGGACTTGAAACAAGGAAAGGTGATTGGTAGGGACGGAGAAATTTGCCAGTGCAACAGGTCTCCCATGGACCACTCATCATGAACATAATGCTCATACTGAGCTGTTACACTGGGTTCTTTAACGTGCGAAGAGGGTGGCAATCTCTCAACACGGGACCTCGGTTTTATTTACGTCTAGAACTAGATGTGAGGAGCATAAATTCAAAATACGTGGGACATGACAATTTAATGATTAACGAGTTCGAATCTCACTAAGAGTACGACAACATTTGCCAGCTTTAATCTAATTCTGAAACGGTAGAGTTAAGCGTTACATACTAATATATAAATAGTATCACAGAGTGTATGAATCTATAGCTAGGTTTAAAACCCAGAAATAACATCTATATTTATAATATAAAGTATAAGATAGTATTAAAATCAATACTTACCTCACCATTCATTTAATACATCAAGCCAGCTTCATCATTCTGCCGCTTTCCAATAGTTCTCTGAATGTTTTGAAATTCTTCAGAGACATTTCTAGAAATAAAACATTTGACTGATTCATTGGTCTTGCATGATGTTGTGATGTACTATATTTCGTAAGATTTATAAAAATGATAGAAAATGCGATTGAAGATACTAGAAACAACATTTCTTGTTTCCTGAAATTTCCACTTTGGCAATGATGCAAGGAGAATCTGAAGATAACAAAAGAAGTAACTAGGTTCCTCCAATCGTAGAAGGACAGATAATATAATGGAAAAAGGATAAAAAAAGAGAAACCAATGATCTACAAAATACAATGCAGAAAATATAAGTACGAGCAACACAAATTACTAGTAGTTCTACAAAACCATATTTTATGACGTTTATACATATATTACAAAAAAGACCACAAAAGTTTAACATTTTGATCATATAAAAAACTGTCTTAATCCTCAGCATTTGTTTTGTTAAAATAAACCTTATTTCAGTCTTTGATCACATTGAACAATGCAAAGAGAAAGCAAGACTTGCAGGACGAATGGGAATTACCGAACACGTCATTCGTCACACCAATAATTTAACTGAAATAATACCAAATAGGACGTCAAAAGAACTGAACTTGATAAATCGTCATCATGGCAATTTTTCTATTCGCAAAAGAATAAATTTATATCGGATAAGAGGAGGGTTCCTCCTTAAAAATGTACGATTACAATGAATGAAAAGGGTTAGAATTATGGTGTTTAACGTCACTTTCAACAAAATTTCAGCTATATCGTGGCTGTCAGTTTAATTGGTGAAGGTAATCAGTATATCCGGAGAAAACCACCGATCTGCCACAAATCAATACAAATTAGAAAAAATGGAAGCTTTAAAGATATAAAAGTTGTCATTCAACTTGAAGTTTAAACTTTTAAAAACGGGAATTTTGTCATTCTAATGTATCTTCTTGTCTTGTCAAAGAAATATATAAAAAATGATCAATAGGTCATAAAATAAGTTTTGTTGTAATATTTATTAAAAACAAAATCGGAATTTAAAAGCAGTAGATTCCTTTGATTATAGCTTTACAACTCATAAAGATATTATCTCACACTTAAGAGACAAGAAGTATTCGTGTCGCGTCTTTATTGTTCCCTATGATAGATTTTATTTGATTTTTGGTGTTTAACGCCACTTTCAACAATATTTCAGCTATATCATGGCGACCAGTTTTAGTGGTGGAGGAAGCCGGAGTACCCGGAGAGAACCACCGCCCATGGACAAGAAACTGGTAAACTTTATCACTTGTGGTTGTGAGTCGAGTGCACCCTTTTTGTAATTTACAAAGCCGGGCGCGAACCCACGCCGTATTGGTGATAGGCTTGTATGAGTTGTTAGATCTAGCGACCTAACTCATTGAGCCACCCCTTCCCCCTATGATATAATTGAAACTGCTAAAATTAAGGAAGAGCAAACGGTAAACAGATTTATGAATCGAGTAAACATAACAACACTAGAAAATATTAAAACAATTAACCAATGCGAGTTCTATGAAGAAATAAGAAGGACCAAAAGAAAAAAATGTAAAAAAAAAAGAAAAAAAAGGTTTTGTTTGAGTCCTCTAAATCATGGTTCGACTTCTTTATCTGTAAATAATTTACATACAGTAAATTGATTGATTAATTGATTGAGTTGAACGTCAAATGAGCAGTATTTCAGCCATATCAATAACAAGAATAGGTTTAAAAACAATAAATCATACAGGTAGAAAGGATCGATCAGTTTATGTATGGACGGACGCTTTGACTGTAATAAGGGAAATGAAGCGGTGAGTGATAGGGAAGGAACATTTTGCCTTGTAACCGGCCACCAATGATCACTCCTATAAAACTCTTGATCAATGGGACATGCTGTAGGTTATGTTTTATACACAAGGGTGTAGCAGTCTCAAAATACAATGCCTACATTTACATCCAGCCCCGTCCCAGGGGCAAGTTGTGTATTTGATACGATCCACTTTCTGAAGCATTGTAAACTGCTGCGGAGATGCTAGGTCCGATTTCAATACATGTACAAGGGTTTTATGACAGTATACATATAAATAAAACAACCACATTGCAATGCTACAAGGATAAAAGAAAATTTAAAACAACACAGCAAAATAAAGGCATTGATATGTTATGCAAGACAAGATGTCGCAGTTGCTATATTTTTCATATAAAAACATGTTATTATCATTAATAAACATATTGTGTGAAATTCATGTAAAGAAATAATATGATAATCGAATGATTTTTTATACGGATCAAATTAATGTGTTCGCATGAATATCATGTGCATATTTCGTTTCAAAAAGATGAGCCGATTGAATAAGATTCATGTGTGACATGTTCACACACCTGTCATCAAGTCTTAATACTCTAATCCGGTGTACATCACGAACGAGAATAGAGAACTCACACAATATTAATAAAGCAGAAATTGTCTACCACTAGTTGCGTAATGGTTCAACCCAAAATGTGTAATCACCAGCTTTAAATCGAACAAAGACAGAAAATACAATAGCCAAAAGAAAAGCGACGAAAGACAAACAAAAATGGAAGTTACAGACAGGGTGTCATCAGAATACGTACAAACACATTAAAACATGTACAGAAATCACAAAATAATCACAACAACTGGTAGTGAGATAACTTGTTTCGAACTCTTAAGTTTCTCCTGAGCTCTTTTTCATGTACCCTTCTTGAAAGTCTTCATTTACATAGAGATAAAACGTGATATTTTTGTCTTTGCAGAAATGTGAGATTCTTCGTTCCAACAATTAACAACTACCATATCTCTGGAGTAAGAAGAGTTTGAAGATATCAAAGGGGTAATCAGAATCCGCAAGTTTACTGATTAGGGAGAAAGGGTATTGCTGTAAATGATCACGAGAGATTATCAAATTTAACACTTGGATACAAATAATAGAAGAGGAATAGCGATTTCATAGCTGTTCTGCATTTCACAATCATTGTAGAGTCTTCCATAATTAGCACAACTTTTTAAGTTTATGTATGCTGTATTATATCCGGATTGTGTTTATGTATTTCTTGCTCATACAGAATTAGTTCCATCGATGCAGGTAATTTTCCTGGCAATAGTCGATAGCCAGGTATAAATAGCAGTATTAAAGTGAAAAACAAAAAATACACCACTGAAGGAACAGTTCGTAAACCCAATAGAAAAATCATTGAAAGTACGCAAAATCGATACCCCTAACACATATACATGATCGCTTACTGTCCTGTTTTGGTACAGGCACTTCAATAAAATAAAGTGACGGGGTTAAACTAGTCTAATGGACGCAAACATCCCCTCCCAATGCTTTCCACATGCGAATGTCTGTACTCACCTTAAATAGCTTTGTATTGAATAGTTTATCATCTGAACAACGTGTTGCATATCCATAATATTTTACTACACTATTATTCAAATAATTCCAAATATACACCACCAAACACGAATGTATTGAACAACATTATGAGTGGGAAGCATAACTGCAGAGTTGTTTTTATTAAATTCATATTTGTGGTTGAACCTACTCCTGCATGCCGCCAACTTAAAACAGGTGAAATTTTTACAGGTAACTTTCAACACTTGTTATCACGACTTGTTTGTCTTACGGGTAATCATGGAGCTATCATCTATATATTAATAAACCTGCATTCTGCAAAACATATGTAAACAGGCGTCATCTATGCGATAAAACGATTGAGAATTTCAATATCTAAACGTTATTGTTTTTGCTATAGGCAAAAAATGTGACGAAAGTTAATGAAGCTAGAACTGTTTTGTTGTCATTCAGTTTTTGATGTAAATAATGTTTGATAATTGACGATAACATATTTTTATATGTTAAATATGCATTTTAACAACACACATGTCTTCACAAGCCATATATATTGCATGTTCTTCTACTGCGCAACTAAACTAGACAACACGAATGTCCTTACAAGTAGATTAAGCCTAACCATGGACCATAGTTGGTAATACGTTTTGGAGAGTGTCAAAAGACCTCGCATATAGAACTCGAAAAACGCATGTGCATTGTAGCGGATACAAAAGGCAAATTTCGTCCCTTCAGCACAACACTCCTTATTCTTCCAATAACAGTCAAATGTCGTTTCCCTGGCTACCCCATCCCTCTTCACTTTGGCTTCTGTAACTTATAATATTGAAATGAAAAAAGCACTGTTTAACTATATATAATGGCATGCTTCTGACACCAATGAATTAGTGCTCCTTAGCTGTTGATAGTATGTTTACAATATGGAAGGGGGTGCTACCCTTTAGTGATTGTTGTAAATTCTACAAGTAGAAGGAATGACACTGTAATAAGTATAGACAAGTCAGAAACCGTGGCTCCCGAGTTACACGGTGTCCTATATGAGAATGCTACTTGTTAACATTTTATTTGTTGTTGGGAGAAACGAGTACATCAATACTTTTTGTAGACATACATGTACGTTCAAGATACATTTTTCATTATAATGGTCAATTTTCAATTTATCCGAAAAGTATGGACCCGCTACAGTTTTTTGGATTTAAAAGGCCAGGAGCCCAGCCATATATTTATAAAGCTTACCTGGGTCGCCAGCCATATATTTATATAGCTTTCCCGGGTCGCCAGCCATACGGACTGATCCTCCTTTGCAGTAACAACATGTTCTGCTTATTTTAGTAGTCAGATGGAACAACACCCTGTGCCTGGCACATGTTTGTAAGAACGGAGTTTTCATTCAATAAATTTGACGAAATAACATAATATATAATCCCAAATAGCCTTAGATACTGAAAAAAAATTTGCATGTATTTAAATCTCGTCAATATATAAATATTTATTTGACCTATCTATTTAAAAAGTTTGATTGACAGAGAGAAAAAATGTAATAAAGCAAACTTAAGTTCTTTTTTTAACATTAAAGTTTAATAATGTGTGTACATATCATTTTTCCTTTATCATTCTGTTGTGTAATCAGGGCTATCGGAATGTTTGTTTTAACTAGATAAGCACTTTAAATCAAGATTAAAATAACTACTGTTTAATATTTTTATTTGGGATAAACATAGTTGTCGAGTCATGATAAATTGTATTTGGTCACACGCTCACATAGCTAGTTGTTCATATTATATAATATCAAAATAAAAACATACATAGCCATCGATATTAGGCTTTTCAAACATCCGAGCCCAAGGTATGTTCTTTTGGAACGTTAAAAAAAGAAAGATTTCAATCTCGAATACTAACAGAGATTTTATGTAAATGTACTTTAATACATTTATCGTGTCAAATTTGGACCCATGTGAAGTATATGCTAATAGTACCGGTATATCATTTTACGGTTTACTTTTGTTTATTTTGATTAATAAAACTAGTTTAAATCCGCCACTTCTTATTAAAGCGCCTGTCTGAAGCCAGAGAGGTGAGCGGTTATGTTATTGTGTGTTAATCGTATCGATTTTGAATATTTTTACGATATTACTATTGAACTTTAGACCAGTGTGGTATTAGTTTTTTTTTCTCCATTTCGTTATCTTAACTCCTAATAATTAACATAGTGTTCTCTTTCAGCATTATAGCATATTGGATGAGTTATTAGATACACTGTAAATATCAACATTAAATTGTTTAATAAATGAGGTGTTATAATGCCCCCTTTCGCCACCCCTGGCCCCAACTTCGTCAGATCAAAATGAAACATGGATTATATATGAATGAACAGAACCTGGGGTTAAAAGAAGGGTGGGACATGTTTGTTTATATAAGTTGACATCACCTGTCACAAATTGATGGAATTTAGTCCTCAAAATTACCGTTTGTTTTGAACTAGTTATGAATATAAATATTAACTAGAAAGAGTAACACAAAGTGGTTTTTATGGCAATCTTTGAATTTCAATCTTGAGCACATGAACACTACGCCAGATAGAATACTATGTTTTTTTTCATAACCACAATGGTTATAACAGGGGACTTGACGACGGTTGCCAATAGTGGAACAGGAACTGCTTATCCTTCCGGAGTCTAGTGTTCTGTGTAGAGTTCTATAGTGTATGTCCTTCTTTGATAGAGGCTTTTGCTTACCTTGTGGCGATTACCTTGTGATGATTACCTTGTGGTGATTACCTTGTGGTGATTACCTTGTGATGATTACCTTGTGGCGATTACCTTGTGATGATTACCTTGTGGTGATTACCTTGTGGCGATTACCTTGTGATGATTACCTTGTGGCGATTACCTTGTGATGATTACCTTGTGATGATTACCTTGTGGTGATTACCTTGTGATGATTACCTTGTGACGATTACCTTGTGGTGATTACCTTGTGATGATTACCTTGTGGTGATTACCTTGTGATGATTACCTTGTGGTGATTACCTTGTGATGATTACCTTGTGGTGATTACCTTGTGATGATTACCTTGTGGCGATTACCTTGTGATGATTACCTTGTGGTGATTACCCTTTTGGCATCTTCATACTTTTCATATATTCATTATTTGTTCCTTTGAATGTTTCTTGCAATCAATATTGAAACAGTATCGGTGGTGTAATGGTTAACATGCTTTCCTATATTGCAGTAGATGTGGGTTCAAACCCTGGTGAAGTCAAACCAAATACTAGAAATATAGTATTTGTTGCTTCTCCGCTAAGCACACATCATTAAAGATAAAAAAAAACAAAGCTGGTTGGTTCGGAGTCAGAATAATGTGTCCGAATGCAGTGACATGTCTTCCCGTGGACTGTTGTTTCAGTGAGATTGCACTATAAAAAATCCAAGCTTATTGGTCTAGGACAAAGCGGACATCGTTATCATCTTATCAAAATGTAACTTGGTCTCTTCATGATATAGCTGAAAAATTGCTCAGCAATAATCACTAATTCACTACAATTCGGTTGTTTCGAATCATTTCCATTCCGTCAAAATTTTGTTATTTTCGTCTGCCAGATCACGTGATTTCGATGGAACTGCTGGTCCTGAGCTTCCGGTGTCAATGTACACAACAAAAACTCCAATCGATATGTGCCGTTTTAACATTCGATTCTCAAGGTAAAAATATCTTAACATTTTCTGTAAAAGACAGATATCAATTAAATTATTTTATTTGTATCAAAGACTTCAACGCAGAGACAAATAATTCTTTAAAATTAAATTTGTTTTCTTTCTTTATTTGCGACTGTCAGCATCATGAAAGGAAAACGATCTGCCTTTATCTATATATTTCTTATATAAGACAGATAGTGGGGTACCGAACACCAGTATTTATTCAGCGGTTTCCTTGGCGTCTCCATATTACAATTACTTATAATCTACCGCATCTACGACTATGATATGCTGACGTTGTCACAGTAATAGCGTAAACACCGGAAGTCGCCTGCCTATTTGTTCAGACGTCAAGACACGAAAAAGACGGAACGTGGTCGGAATTGACATGATTCGAAACAACCGAATTCACAGTGTTTTAATAGTAATATAAATTTGATATATAAAATCTGTACTTTTTTGCTGTAATGAGCGCTTAGTTTTATTCGAAGCGATATGCCTTCACCGATGATCTAAAACATACTAGCAATTTCTTAGGATTAGGCCGTAGGCGTTACGTTGTTTAACGCCACTTTCAACAATATTTCCATTGTTTTGTGGCTGTCAGTTTTATTGGTGGAGGAGCAATTTGTCAGGAAACTTTTTATCATAACCCATAATATATAGTCTCTGATTAGCCTGTACAAAAATATTTCCAAAAGATCATCATTATATTACGAAAAGGCACAAAGAATGACAAAAATTGGGCACTTTCTTCTACATAATGAGAAATATACATGTTTCCCCTTTCCCAACTTTATTTTCTTTAATCATTTGTTGGGGGTGATGTCCTCAGCCGGTTGTTATCATATTAATTATCTCAATACTGATAATAAAACGTAATATCTGATAATTTAAAACACCAAACTTTAAAAGTATCATACAATTATTACAATATCCAACAAAAGTACACAGGATTAGTATGTTGTGTACATAAATACATTCAACAAACACAGATTTGTTTATTCCTATGAAAAAGGGTGGGGGGGGGGCAGAAAGTTCTTTTTCTACACGAAGCAAAGTCTTGTTATGACAAAAAAATCAGCAATGTTTCTTCAAATTTTTACCCGAATTTCTCCTTTAATAACTATGGAGTCATATTATTTAATTTTTTTGCCGAGATTTTTTTTATTTACGGAGTTAGCTCCCTGAACACCTAAAACCTTGTCATCGAATTAATTAACAAATAAATTATGGAAGCCAGAATGTTTTGGGAGTTTTAACATGGATTGGCGGAAATTAGTATTTTATCCCGAGTCAGAAGCGAGGGATAACATTTACTAATATCCGCCAATCCATGTTAAAACTCAAAACACATTCTGGCTTTCATGTTTTATTTCGATTCTGATATGTCTAAGAGGGGTCCATATAAATACCCAAAGGTACCCAAAGGGACCATATAGGTATTCAAAATAACAATTTAAATGTCAAATAAACCCAGTAAATTATATAATTTAAATAATTTAAAAACAACGGTTTGGTTTTGACACATTAATTAATATTTATTAATGAATACCAATGATTGGCGATGATGGGCTTTTTCGTAGCTCCGATCAGGTTTTGTAGTCCAAGCCGAGCTTTCGTATACCAAACGCTGTCACGCAGTAACTGTTATTTTTTTATGTAATCAATAAATGATCAAACATTAAACTTAATTACTAATATAACAGATACAATTTCATATAAATGTCACTATAATTTTTTCAGTAGTCATATATATCCATTTTAGAAGGTCAAGATTCAAGTAATTAAATACACGTCTAAAAAGAGTAAATTTAATGTCAAATACACAAATTAATTACACGTTCTTATTCTAATGACAATTAAAGTATATTTTATGGTTCCTTTGGATACATTTGTGGTCCCTTTGGGTAGCTTTGGGTACCTTTGGGTAATTATATGGACCTTCTAAGAGTATGTAATTGCAATATACATATGATACATTCAAGGGAAACTTCTTACTTTATTTTTATTTATTATGTTATTGTTCTCAAATTTTGTATGAGCTCAGCACATTTTTTGAATGTTTTTTTTTCTGACATCAGAAAAATGATATTAGTTTACATACTACTAAAGTGATATATTGTTTTGTTTGTGACAAAACGGTATTCTTATCTTCTAATATTTCAAATATTATTTATGTTTCTTTCTTATTGAAATATTTGCATATAACGTAAAAGATATTTGGATATAGATCTATGGTTTTTATAACTTAGATTTCTTGATATAGAGTGAGTGATTGTTGTTTATCGCCAGCTTAGCAATGTTTAAGCTATATCATGGCGCAAGAACAAGTTAAATTTCAACGAGATAATGATGAAGTCTGCTTTGTACTAGATCAACACGCTGAGTTGGATTTTTATAGTGCTAGCTCACTGAAATAACAGTCCGCGGAGAGACATGTCGCTCCACTCGGACATATTCTGATTCTCTTTAATGCTGCGTGCTTAGCGGGAAAGCAACGCATACCAATTTCATAGTCTTTGTTTTAACCCGATCGGGGGCTCGAACCCACGATCTATCGTACCCAAGACGAGCACGCTAAGCATTACTCCATCGTAAATGTCTTAGTATACAAAAAATGTAGTTTTAAGAATTTAAATTCATATAAGTGAATTCAAATAACGATATTAGATTACAAATTATATTAATCAACTCTATCAATCATAATATTGTTTATTATTTCTATCTAAAGCATACAATGCAATGACTAGAAGAAGAAAAAAGACTACACAAAACAACACACAGAAAAAGCATTGTTCATCAATGAAAATAAACCCAATGCTTGAGTTAAAGGAAATTATATCACTTGGAATCCAAAAGATTATTATATGTGTCTGCTATTTTCGACAATTTAAGGAATCCCTTTCATGGTGAGGTGTACTCGATAAAACATTATGTGATAAAGTTTGTCAGTGACTTGTGGCAGTTCGTTGGTTTTCTCCGGGTACTTCAGTTTCCGCCACCAATAAAACTCACTGCCAATAGTATAACTGAAATATTGTTGAAAGTGGCACAAACACCCTCACCATTAACCTAGAATGAATCTATGTTATTGAAATGTTTTCTTGATTTCGATTATTTAAAATTTTTATTGTATTTAAACACAGTGTTAACAATTAACGTTTAATCTAAAAGGCATATTTTTATTTAGTTTTATATAATAGAAAATATGTAAAGAACTAATTGAGATGAGCAAAGGTTTTCTTACTTACCCAAAGGGGTAAAATTCTTCGCATTATCTAATTTAAGGTAAATATTTAGAATAAGTGACAAAACTCATTATATATTCATGTTGTTGTGACTACAGGGGCGGAGGCCGTATTAGTTTATACTACACCATCATATTAAATTATTTTATCTATATATTTATTCGTTACAAAATGTCCATAATCGGAAAAATCACTCGACCATTTCCGACGAGGGTAGAAAATAAATCGTCTGTGCTGGAATATGACGTCACCGTAGTAAAGCATATAAATATCCAATGTTTGTCCCAACAAATCTTCAGACATTAATGGGTGAATGCATTTTAATCATGTACGTATTACCGAAATTGATCAGGAAAATTGGTACACTTTTCTCAGAAGTAGATTGCTTTATCAGTTGTAGAAACAACAGCCAAAGTAGAAATGACAATAAATGGGTGTATTGGGGAATATATATTTTTTTCCCCACATTTTGGCCTTCTGATAATTTGACTTCAAGTAGCATTATTGATACATGTATATATATTCTCAGAAAAAAATATTCCACAGATCTATCAGAGTACATAAAATCATGGTCCCTCTCATTAAAACATTTAACTTTTCTACCCTTTACACAAATATTTTCAACTCTAAAATAAAATACAGTTTAAAAGAATTACTATAGTAGTTCAACTTTGTTTCATAAATAAGAATGGTCAACATAGCAGAAATTAAATATCTTCTTTGGAAGGTAGAAATCATATATTGTCAATGTCACCACTCTAGCTCTTACAACATGTTTCTGAAACTGACATCATCAAAATGCTGGGGAGTTTTTGAGTAGTTGTCCTTTATATACAGATCAATATTTATATGTACCATTCATTAATAGGAAAAATGAGTCTGCCCTTTATAATGATTTGTTATATAGAGGTGCCCTTTATAGTGGTTTGCTATATAGAGGTGCCCTTTATAGTGATTTGTTATATAGAGGTGTCCTTTATAGTGGTTTGTTATATAGAGGTGCCCTTTATAATGATTTGTTATATAGAGGTGCCCTTTATAATGATTTGTTATAGAGGTACCCTTTATAATGATTTGTTATATAGAGGTACCCTTTATAATGATTTGTTATATAGAGGTGCCCTTTATAATGATTTGTTATATAGAGGTGCCCTTTATAGTGGTTTGTTATATAGAGGTGCCATTTATAGTGGTTTGTTATATAGAGGTGCCCTTTATAGTGGTTTGTTCTATAGAGGTGCCCTTTATAGTGGTTTGTTATATAGAGGTGCCCTTTATAGTGGTTTGTTCTATTGAGGTGCCCTTTATAGTGGTTTGTTATGTAGAGGTGGCCTTTATAGTGGTTTGTTATATAGAGGTGCCATTTATAGTGGTGTGTTATACAGAGGTGCCCTTTATAGTGGTTTGTTATATAGAGGTGCCCTTTATAGTGGTTTGTTATATAGAGGTGCCCTTTATAGTGGTTTGTTATATAGAGGTGCCCTTTATAGTGGTTTGTTATATAGAGGTGCCCTTTATAGTGGTTTGTTATATAGAGGTGCCCTTTATAGTGGTTTGTTATATAGAGGTGGCCTTTATAGTGGTTTGTTATATAGAGGTGCCCTTTAAGTCAGGTTTGACTGTATAAATATCTCTAATTTGATTAGATATTCAATTGCTTGTGTTTCCGTTGAGAATTTCCTTAGTGGAGGGTTGCTGCTACCAGTGAAGCTACTGAACCAATGTTTTCTGATGGTTAACCATCATTTCGAAAGTTTTTCGGGCGCTATCATTGACTTTATTAACTGTGACAGAATATCTACGTCACATATGACCACAGATACTTCAGTTTTCCCTCGTTCATGAATTATCATTGGAATTTTAACACGTCTGACAACGGGTTCCAGTAATGGAGCAGGAACTGCTGATCATTTGACGCCGAGTTTTAGAGGGATTCGTGTTGCTCAATCTTTAGTTTTCTGTTTAGTGTTTTTTAGATTATTGTTTGTCTTTTTTGTCCTTTCCCATTTGGCCATTTCATTGTCTGTCCTTTCATTTACGGGTTCTGATTACTGCCTTGGTATCTACAACCTTTAGTGAACAATGAACACTTTACATCAGGACAAACTACACAATGGTGAAACCTACAGATAAACCCAAGTTTGAAGATACCAAAGGGGTAATCAGAATCCGTATATCGAAGAACAGACAATACAAATGCCAAAAGAAAAAGTACAAAAGGACAAACAACGACCTACAAAACATACGCATAAAACTAAAGATCTAGTAATACGAACGCCACTAAAAACCAGGGGTGAACTAAGGTTTATCCAGTATGCAATTCGCATTACTCACAAATGGGTCATAATAAAAGAAATGGTCATATCCCGGTTTCGCATGAAAATGGATTTATGAATATTTGGCGAGATTGTTGTCCGATATGTATTTTTATAGCGGCTTGATTGGAAAAAAATGGAGAAATAGATTGCATGAGAGATGAGTATATGAAAAGCTGAAAAAATAAGATCGCAAGTGACCCCCCATTGTCAACAACTAAGTATTAGTCTAAATATGACGCGGATCAATAACTGGTATTTGTGTCTTTAATTTCGATGTCGCTTGTACATATATCGGGCAATTGGTCACAAACTAAGGTTGTCAAAATATATTAAGCATGCATTTTGACAATAACTTTAATTAGATTATTTTGCTTTAACTAAATAGTAGTGTTGGATAATACAATACCAAAATACGTCATTTTAACCGCACATAAAATGGTGCTACAGGTTGGGGGTAATGTCATACTGTTAGCATGTTAAATATTGTAGCAACACTTTCTGAGCAACAGCCTTTTGTTTTTAAACCTAGTATCGTCATCAATAGGGTTAACTTATTACTTACTGCATTAAACAACAAGCAATTAACAGTCCCTTTAGACATTTCCGACATTCATTGACAGGAGCTAATTCCCTTTAAGGCGGGAAAAGGGTAACTTTCAAGCAAACTTCAATGAAAATAACATTATATTTTCCCCCCATAATCAGTTCAAAATTTCAATGTTGTAGTAACTTGTGAATTTTTCTCTTTCCTATAAAATTATCCTGTGATTTTTAACAAGGTTCAAATAGTTACAAACTATATTCAAATTTGTTGTTTTTTCTATTGTTCTTGCTAGACTGGTACCATTTTCCCACAATAAGGTATAGAAAACATATAATTTTAGAATAAAAAAAAAAAAGGTATACGTGATTTGCATAGCCTACTTTTACTGCTAACATTAAAATTTTTAAATATATAAGGGAAAAAAAATAATTTTCGTAGTGTTCACTTTGCATGAGTAAAAAAAGGTCAATTTCATGAAAAAGTTATGACTTATCACCGAGTTTGTAATTAGATTAACACGACAGTTGTCCCTAGTGGAGCAGGAACTGTCTACTCTTCCGGAGCACCTGAGTTCATCTCCGGTTATTAGTGGGGTTTGTGTTACTCGATCTTTAGTTTTATATGTAATGTTTTGTAGATGGCTGTTTGTCAAAAAACAAAAACAAAAAAACAAAACAACAACAACAAAATTGGTTAATTTGGATAATTTCTTTTTTATTATGTTCAATCTGCAATTTATCTCATCAGATGATTCTCCAATCAAAATATAACTTATTAAGCCATTTGTTTCACTTAGAATTCATTGTTTGCTAAGTGTTAGTTATTTTTTAATGTATTAAATAATTATTATCACATAAATGACTAAATTTGATAATAAAAAGAAACATTTGACATTATGTGGAAGATTAAAAACACCAATTGTTGACCTTTACATATGTATTAAATGTTTCTTGTAAGATATATAGAATCTAACACCGGCAAAAGTGCAAGACAGGGAAATCTCCGACACCCGAGGGTGTCGGAGATTTCCCTGTCTTGCACTTTT
>MJUT01045181.1:1748494-1761607 GCA_002080005.1 Gigantidas platifrons | reverse complement strand
GTTCCCAATGTTACCTGTGTCTCTGTGTTGTTCTTTCTTTGTTTATCTTCGTTCTGTGCCTTGTGTTCTCAATGTTTACTGTGTCTCTGTCTTGTTCTTTCTTTGTTTATCTTTGTTCTGTGTCTTGTGTTCCCAACGTTACCTGTGTCTCTGTGTTGTTCTTTCTTTGTTTATCTTCGTTCTGTGTCTTGTGTTCTCAATGTTAACTGTGTCTCTGTGTTGTTCTTTCTTTGTTTATCTTTGTTCTGTGTCTTGTGTTCCCAATGTTACCTGTGTCTCTGTGTTGTTCTTTCTTTGTTTATCTTCGTTCTGTGTCTTGTGTTCCCAATGTGACCTGTGTCTCTGTGTTGTTCTTTTCTTTGTTTATCTTCGTTTTGTGTCTTGTGTTCCCAATGTTACCTGTGTCTCTGTGTTGTTCTTTCTTTGTTTATCTTAGTTCTGTGTCTTGTGTTCTCAATGTTATCTGTGTCTCTGTCTTGTTCTTTCTTTGTTTATCTTTGTTCTGTGTCTTGTGTTCCCAATGTTAACTGTGTCTCGGTCTTGTTCTTTCTTTGTTTATCTGTGTTCTGTGTCTTGTGTTCCCAATGTTACATGTGTCTCTGTCTTGTTCTTTCTTTGTTTATCTTCGTTCTGTGTCTTGTGTTCCCAATGTTACCTGTGTCTCTGTCTTGTTCTTTCTTTGTTTATCTTTGTTCTGTGTCTTGTGTTCCCAATGTTACCTGTGTCTCTGTGTTGTTCTTTTCTTTGTTTATCTTCCTTCTGTGTCTTGTGTTCCCAATGTTACCTGTGTCTCTGTGTTGTTCTTTCTTTGTTTATCTTCGTTCTGTGTCTTGTGTTCCCAACGTTACCTGTGTCTCTGTGTTGTTCTTTTCTTTGTTTATCTTCGTTCTGTGTCTTGTGTTCTCAATGTTAACTGTGTCTCTGTGTTGTTCTTTCTTTGTTTATCTTCGTTCTGTGTCTTGTGTTCCCAATGTTACCTGTGTCTCTGTGTTGTTCTTTCTTTGTTTATCTTCGTTCTGTGTCTTGTGTTCCCAATGTTACCTGTGTCTGTGTTGTGTTTTCTTGATTTTCTCGTAAGTGTATTTTGTATCTGCCCTCTTCTCGCTGGTAATGAACTCCTTTAAAATATCGATATTGATTATTTCTCTAACAGAACACACGCCTTGGGAAAGCACCTCTTCCTAAACACAAACGATTTAACACCAGGAGGTCAAGTTGTGTTACGGGAGCAAAACCTTGGCAGGAGTAAACCGGTTAATGAGAGTTAGATCTCTAACGGCCAAACGTATATATGCACAAACAACAACAAAGAATTGCAGATTCCCTTAATCTCAAAAGACAGATCTTGTGACATTAATAATAACGCAAATAGACAGTAGTAATGCGGGGCCAATGAATACTCGTGGTTAGCTGAATATGTAGACAATTACTCTAAGTATAAAAGAGGCATCCATGGCCGCGGTCGTATGGTAGATAGATTTACGTCTTCCTGTTCATAACTAGTTCGACTGTAGCTTTTTTTCTATTTTCTCCACCAAAAAATAAAAACACGACGCTATAACGCAGATATTGTTATTTAAATATATATCTTTATTTCTCATAACCAAATTACATGGCCGGGTGACTTAATGAGTTAGGTCGTTGGATCTAATAACTCACACAAGCCTATCACCAATACGGCGTGGGTTCGCGCCCGGCTTTGTAAATTACAAAAAGGGTGCGCTCGACTCGCAGCCACAAGTGATAAAGCTTACCAGTTGCTTTCCCATGGTCGGTGGTTCTCTCCGGGTACTCCGGCTTCCTCCACCACTAAAACTGGTCGCTATGATATAGTTGCTGAAATATTGTTGAAAGTGGCGTTAAAACACCAAAAATCAATCAATCAATCAATCAATCAATCAATCAATCAATCAAATTACATGGTAAAGAGATAAATATCAAAAATACAAACATATATACATCAGTTTCCGAAAGGAAGTACAACTGAATTTGAACACATCAAGGCACACTAGTTTACAGTATTTGGAATACATCTGTATTTTTGGGGAATCAACCTGACTCTGTCATGAATAAATTCAGTGCATTCGAATAAATAATGAAACTCGTCTCCCAACTCTCTAGCCTGACACAAATTACAAATTACATATTAAATGGCATTCATAGACCTATCAGTCTAATGATATAAAAAAAGCACACAAGTTAATACTCTTAATACACTTTTTTTATAGTCAGCAGAATTAAATAAATAATGAATCTCTCATTTAACATAATGCAATACCATAATGAATTTTGAATTTCATAATTGTGCATAAATGTCAATATATTTCGTTCTGGAATGTACAATCTATAATATTACATAAGTGTCTGAGCGATATGTACTTTACATGTAATCTATTATGTAACGGTTCTAATATAATTAGTTTTTACTTTCTAAATACGAAATGTTTAATTAATTTATGATTCTCTTACACATATTAATATTCTTCTTGTTTTTTCCCTTCAAAGTACAAGATTGATTTCAATAAAATATACATATTTATGATGATATATTAAATCAACACAGTCAATATAAATTGTTTTATGTTGACATTTTTGTAGTCTGTTGGAGATCGTTTTCATTTTTTAAATATGAAACATTTGTGATTTTTGCTTAAAATTCTTTAGATCATTTTAATTAAGAATGATCTACATGACGCATATATTATCAAGAAGACAATTTAGTAACCTTGAAAAAAAGTTCTCTCATAAAATGAAAAAAATAAGTAATATCAAATGAAAGGAACTTTTTTAAGAAAAGTAAAATTGCCAACTATTCTGAAGGCTGTCAAGAATATTGAAATACTGTAGTATTATCTTATCTAATGATGTCATGGATTTCTTATCTAATGACGTCATGAAGTTCTTTTTAAATCCACTCTGATAATATAACCCACTAAACTCAATTTAGGTAAATCTTTCAAAAGTTTGAAATCACAAACTTTATTCCACATAGAACATAAAATATTTGAATGACATAATCACGATAAACATGATAACATTGCATTGACATATAGCTATACTTTGATGACATACATATTTGTTAACGTGGTAATATTTTACATTCAATGGCAGAATAACTGGTAGTATTTTATATATATAAATGTGCACTTTCGTGACATAATTGCCATTAACATGTTAATATTTTATTGACATACATTTGTACCTTCGTGACATAAACATCGTTAACAAGGTAGTACTTTATTGACATATATTTGTACCTTCGTGACATAAACATCGTTAACAAGGTAGTATTTTAGTGCCATATATTTGTACCTTTGTGACATAAACATCGTTAACAAGGTAGTATTTTATTGACATACATTTGTACCTTCGTGTCATAAACATTGTTAACATGTTAATATTTTATTGACATAAAATTGTACCTTCGTGACATAAACATCGTTAACAAGGTATTATTTTATTGACATACATTTGTATCGTGGTGAATCACTGACAACATTTTTGCTTTAAAATAACATACATTTGATTGCATAACATAGTATACAGTGAGTTGATTGTTGTTAGCACCAAGTAATCAATTTTTAAGCTACACAATGGCCAGAACACATGACCCTTTGATGTGATGATGTCGGTTTTGCACAAGAGTACAAGAACAACACTTTCTAGGCCTGTGTAGTACTATTGAAACAGCTTAAGCAACAGTCAACAGACAGACATATCACTCCACTTGCACACATTATCTTGAGCAAACAAGTATGTGGTCTTACTTATTAGTTCTTCGTGATTAGTGACCGGTCATTATTTATTAAGGGGCCTGGGTGGCTCAATGAGTTAGGTCGTTGGATCTAACAACTCATACAAGCCTATCACCAATACGGCGTGGGTTCGCGCCCGGCTTTGTAAATTACAAAAAGGGTGCACTCGACTCGCAGCCGCATGTGATAAAGCTTACCAGTCGGTGGTTCTCTTCTGGTACTCCGGCTTCCTCCACCACTAAAACTGGTCGCCATGATATAGCTGAAATATTGTTGAAAGTGGCGTTAAAACACCAAAAATCAAATCAATCAAATTATTTATCTCCAGGGGGGAAAGGGGGGGGGCAAAATGTAAATTTGGAATGAGCAAACATAACTGACCCCCTCCTTAATAAGTTGTGTTAAAATTTTTAACCCCTCTCTTTCAACTACTTCAAATCTTTTGACCCCCCCTTTTCTGATTGTTGTTGAAAGGCTTATAATTTCATATGTTGCTATAAATTCCTTTTAACAAGGATAGTAGCTCATAGGAAATGGAAATAAAGGTCCTTCTGTGTTCATGAAGGCAACCACAACCACATCTAATGAAATGGATACCCTTAAGTCACTTTGTTGTAAGTTTTTGTCTTCACAGTCTTCAACAAGTGAGGAGCTCGCTATTTAAAGAAGCTGCATCAATAATTTTTGCCATAAATACAATGTACTATAACAATAGTTTTTTTTAAATATTGAAATATTATTTCAATCATCAATTTACAATTAATCTCAAATCAACAGTATTATAATAGCGAGCATCGCAAGATGCGAGCTAAACAGCAACATGTGTGTAAGGAGATGAATCAATATATGATCAATACCAACCGGAAATGGATTCTAAGTTTCGGGATAGAATGGACATATGGAGTGAAGTACAAGTGGAAATAATCTTTTAATTTGAATAAAAAAAATAACTATCCAGTTTAAAAATAACAAAAGAAAAAAATAGAAAGGAAACCGTACAGCTTCTTTACATGAAACGATTAATTTATTTAAAAATTGGACAATCGTAGTTTCAGAAACTGATATATCTGATAACCACAAAGTACAACAACAAGCAACAACGGACTTATAACACTTTTCCGTGCGGGAAGTGCCCATCGAAGAACGAACAGCAACTGACAGCACAAAACATGTACACACACGAGCAACACGATCCCCGGATGAAAAGGATACTTTTTTAAATGATGATAGACGTTTGACTCATAGTCATAGACTAGTAAAATACATGTACATGTCTATGCGTAGATGTGTTGCTCATCTGTAGGCTGTGCTTAATCCATATTAACAGAAATTTGCAAATTAAAAATACTTTATAATACAACAAAACAATTGAGAAAGTATTCATAGTGCAACAATTATCAAAAGATAATGTATTTTAAAGCCAAATTTCCCTTTATGGGTTTATTTCAGAGATGATTCCAACACCAAAGTTTTTTTTTCCAAAACAGTTCAATGATTTTATCTATAGTGTATGTTTAAAAACAAATCATGATCCCCCCCCCACTTGCTTGATCAACCAGAAAAGCAGTTTTTCATTACCTCCCCCTTCCTTTTTGCCGCCCCCTGGTGATAAATAATGACCGGTCCCTTAGCAGAGAAACAATGAATACACATTTCTTGGATTTGACCCTACAGGGATATCAAGCCCACTCAATGTGAGTGAGCTAACCACTACACTAGGATAGGTGTAATTGTAAGCCATAATATTGTCCGGTGAACATGTGTCCGATTGTATCTTTTTCAAATGAAAAATCCCCAACAGACCAAAAGAAGTCACCTCTGAGCTTTAGTCCGTCCTCGGACTTTATCATAGAAAGCAATTGTAAGAGAGGACAATATTTCACGGCGGACACTATTTAATCCTACATAATCACGGTTTAAAGGTTAGAATTATATAGGCATGCTTTCACTAAAAATGATTATTGGCAATATTGAACTGTCCGACATGTATCTGAATGAGTGAGTGAGTAATTGTTGTCTGAGGCCAAGTGAGCATTATATATCAGCAATATCATCGCGAGAATAAGTCACTCTTTGATGAGATTATGATGTCAGAATTGTACTAGCTAGACTATCACACTTATTTAGATATTTATAGTGCTGGCTCACTGAATCAACAGTCCGCAGGTAGACATATTGCTCAACTCCGACACATGTTCTGATTCCGAGCTCACCAGTCTAAATCTACACTATTACTCCTTAATACTATGTACTTAACAACAAATATTAATTGTATAGTCTTTGTTTTTGCCCGACTGGGGTTCGAACCCACGATCTACCAAATTCGCGGAAAATATGATAGCTATTACACCACTGATGCGGACAATCTATAACATTAGGGAGACAGATTTACAGAAGTTTGATAACTTGTTTTTGAATCCCATTGAACATTGTAAGTATATATAAATATATATTTGAATAATTGTATGCTGAAATTTCATTAAATAAATATTGTTTAAAAAAAAAAAATCTATAACAAATATATTAGTTTATTTGAAAAAAGTTTTAAACATAGATAGAAGCATATGTCAATTTTTCATTCAATAGACAGTTTAAATGTAATTTTCATCGTATTATTAACCTTTACATATATGCACAATTGTAATTACAACATTTCATTTTTGATAATGCATGCATTTGTTTTTGATTGATTGATTGATTGGAAATATAAATGTCAAATAAATTTTAATTTCAAAATTTGTCTTTTTACTGTCATTAACATCAATGTCCTTGTTACATTACACATTCTTACCTGTCAATAACTTGTCATGAGATTAGATTACGGGTTGGTCTCAAAATGTTTCACACATCATGTATATCGTCAAAGTTTATTACGACAAAATATACTATAGACATACATATATATATATATATACTAGTCAAAAATAAGAAACGTTACACCTAATTTTTTTATAAATATATTTTATTCAACAAACACGAAATAAAATCAAGCATTGAAAATTAAAACTTTATGAAGCTTCAAAGGTAAGAAAAGTAACAATTTTCATTTTTCAACAGAATTTGTCAATTTCCACAAAAGAGAAAATCATAACATCAAAAACGAGTTTTTGACAGTGTTAATAACGTGTGTGTCCTCCCCTTGCATTTATCACTGCTTGGCATCTACGACGCATGGAACCGATCAGGTTTCTTATGAATGCTTGTGGTATGTTATTCCACTCCTTATAAGGGCCCGTCGTAGCTCATCTAAGGTTTCCGGTGGATTTAAGCCATTTCGAACACGTCGCACAAGCTCGTCCCATAAATGTTCAATGGGGTTTAAATCCGGGGATAATGCAGGCCATGGAAGGGTGCGGATATGATTGTCATTCAGAAAGTCCATCGATACACGGGCTACATGACAGCGAGCATTATCCTGTTGAAAGACTGACTAAAACGATGCCTACGTAGAAAAGGCAGTACAATAGGGGCAATAATTTCATCTCTGTAACGTGCTGCGTTCAGATGACCGTCAATAACTTTTAAATCAGTTCGTTTTACATGGCTTATTCCACCCCATATCATGACGCTACCTCCGCCAAAACGGTCAGTTTCCAGTACACAAGCGTCAGAGAAGCGTTCTCTACGACGACGGTAAACACGCGCCCGCCCATCACTAAACCTCAAACAAAATCTGGATTCATCAGGGAAGAGAATGTTTTGCCATGTATTGCGATTCCATCTGAGTCGAGTACGGCCCCATTGTAGTCGGGCAGCTCTGTGACGTTGTTTTAACGTTGAACCTTTCAAAGGACGTCGTGCACGAAGGCCCCACTGGCGCAATCTGCTCCGCACTGTGTGGTCAGAAATTCGGACATTGGTTCCAAAACAACACTGAGCCAAATTATAAGCTGTGTAGGATTTTCTCTCAATGCTGCATTCTGATTTACTGGTTAATATAATCGTTTGATCATTGTTAATGTATTATTCTTGAAAAATATACAACTTGATTTATATTTTTAGAAAACAAAGCTATCTTTATGCCTTTCTAATAATTAAGACATTACAAAGAAAATGATGTAGCTATTCTGAACGTTTTAAATCTATGAAGAATGCGTACTTGTCTTATAAATTTAGAATATAAATCCTTTCATTATTCGTCTTTAACACAAAACAATTTAACCAAGGTATTTTGAATGATTCTTTGAGAATGAAAGATAATTTTAATTAAGATGAATATATGTTATGAAGATATCAAATAAATTGTGACGCAATAGGCCTTTTAATTGTACTCATAAAATAATCGGTTTGAATATACTCAGTGTCAAACCTTTCAAAAGTTCACTCCCTTTCAGAAGTTCACTTATTGACATAGAATAATGGTTTGAAATGTGTAAAATGTCTTGGCTAAATAGAAAGTCTTTGTGCCTTTTTTATGCCAGGAATTATACTTCCATTAGATTATTAATGTTTTGTCGACTATCTCTGTCTTTTATTAGAATAAATGAATTGTAAGGTTATGACTTATGCATTGTAAGTCTGGGAAATGTCAATGGCCAAATATGTTCAAATATATCTGATCAGAAGAACAAGCTCAATCTCCAGAATGTCGCATCAATGAGATACAAACAATGCGTTCTCGGTGATTTGTTAATTTCTCATCTTTCAAAATGCATTCTTGTGTAGTGCGAGACATGTCAAATGTTTTAACGTGCCTTTTCTGAATACCCGGTTGTGAAAACATTAAAGCGAACACTTGCTATTATGCAACAAGCAGCCGTTTCCACCTGCTATGAACGTGGTTCGCTCGCTGTTGAAGGTAAAATCACTGGCCCCGGCGCCACAAAACTATTTGAGTACAAATTTTGTACTCAGCTTGAGAATATTCTTAAATTTTGTATTCTGAGAAAAATTGACCGCCACAAAACTATTTGAGCAAAATGTTTGTACTCAGCTTGAGAATATTCTTAAATATTTGAGAATGGCTTAAACCATGCTTAAGTAATTTACTCAACATCCAAGATGATGTCAAGAATAATAAGGAAACGTAGAAAAGAAAGAAATGCAATAATTCCAAGGCGTAGGGTATACAGAGATAGAAGTAATTCCTTAGAAACCATGACAGATAATGATTTATTGAAAAATATCGGTTTAGGCGACCCACGATAGAGTTTATTGCTTATGCCAGTGGTATCTGCCATCAGTTTTCCACACAGTTCCTCATCTTTTAATTTTGATTGCTCAATAAGCAGCATTTCTTCGTCCATGGTCCAGATGGACACACTTTTCCCTTTAGTGTCCATATTTATAATGCAATGTGTTAAACAGACGATAATTTGACAACTTACATCAAAACGCCCGTACTTTTCCCGATGTTTACTAGTTCTTCTTTATCTTCCACACAGGAGAGTTCCACAATGTGCACTGAAGAAACTCCCCCTTTTTTTTGTATATATAGACTTTTATTGTATTTTATAGTATTGAAATATTTTTAATCAACACGATAGTGGTTCTTCTTTATCTTCCACACAGGAAAGTTCCACAATGTGCACTGAAGAAACTCCCCATTTTTTTTTGTATATATAGACTTTTATTGTATTTTATAGTATTGAAATATTTTTAATCAACACGATAGTGGTTCTCCTCAACATAAAAGAGGGATATACCGGACAAGAAGAAGAATGCCACTTACTTAGTTGAATTTTTTTTTACTCAACTGAGAACGTTCTCAAATCTGAGAAAAAAGTTTTGTGGCGTGGAAAAGAAGATTTATTCTCAATTGAGTAAAAATTTTCATTCTGAGAATATTTTTATTCTCAGAATATTTCAGTTTTGTGGCGCCTGGGCCTGATGCGGTATATTTATGTGTACTTATGCGATATTTCATTTCTCATGTTCCGTTTCCTTCCATATTTCCTCATTGACGATTTGTTGTGTGTTGCTCTCCAATTACTACTGATGTGAATTTTGTTTGCTGTATAAGATCATAGACCTGTAGAAATATTTTTGCATCAAATTAGCTCTGCATGAAACCAACTGAAAAATGAAATGCTTTAAAAACAACGCTACATTTGTTTTTATAAATACATTACAATTATTGCATCTCAAATAGTATGCAATGTATTTAAATACCATTCTTACGAAATTATAAGTTTTGTCATTTTTCTATAATATTAAAGCCCAATGAATCTATGGGCTTAAACACCTCTTGTGTGAACATGATAATACGTTTTGTTTTGCGTAGTATTGATAGTTTGGTGTACGATTTTTCAATAGACAACATATTTGTCCTGTTTGGTGGACGAGTGTTTCAACAAACGATTGGTATTCCAATGGGTACGAATTGTGCTCCGTTACTCGTCGATTTATTTCTACATTCTAATGAGGCAGAGTTCCCCTAAGGGCTTCTCAAGAATAAAGATATAAAATTAGATCAGACCTTTAATTCCAGCTTCCGCTATATAGATGATGTTCTGTCACTGAACAATTTTCGATTCGGTGATTACCTACATCGCATCTATTCAAATGAGCTTGAAGTTAAGGATGCTACTGATATTCAAAAGTCCGCTTCTTACCTTGACATTCATCTTGAAATCGACAACGAAACTCTACGACAAACGCGATGACTTCACTTTTCCAATGGTCAACTTTCCTTTCACCAGTAGCAATATTCCAGCATCACCAGCGTATGGGGTTTACATTTCACAACGCATACGTTATTCTAGAGCTTGTGCCTGGTACAGTGATTTTCTGGACAGAGCTCAGCTGCTGATGCAAAAACTACTAAAACAAGGCTACGTTGCTCCTAGGATGAAGGCATCGCTACAAAAATTCAACGATCGTCATCACAATCTGGTTGACCGTTACGAAATATTCATATCTCAAATAGTAATGGATCTTTTACTTTTTACGTAGATGTTTCTTTCCTCTCTCAATGCCAAGATTTTTTACCGGACTTGACACTATATACGAGTAAGACTGCGGGTGTCTTATAAGAAGCATGAACTGCTCACCCTTCGCGATCACCCCGTTTTTTTGTGCAGTGCGTGTTGCTCATTATTTTTTTTGTTATGTCCTATTGTGTGTCTTTACGTTCTGAGTTCTGTGTTGTGAGGTCCGTTAAGATTTCCGCAAGAACGATGTTCGTTTTGTCTTTACCTCCAGTTCTTTGTAGGAGAACGTATGTCTTATTTATGTTAGCTATGTTTGTTTACGCATAGTGGTATCCAACACATATTGTGTTGTGTTTATGGTTTTGTTTTCTATGTCTTGTGTACCCTATGTTGCCAGTTTCTCCGGATTGTCCTATTTTCTAACGTTTATTTAGCAGTATTTCAGCTATTTCATGGCATTTCCGCAGTACAATGCATACATTATGTACAATAATTCTGGGAGTGGGATGTGGGGGCGAGAGGAGTTAATTATGATCGACTTCCAATAGAGTTAAGGGCCATCCAAAGCCTAATGTTTGATCGTTTATGGATTTGTGCTGTAAAGTTGTTTTTGACGTTTTTGTTTTTCCAACCTATAAATATAAGACATCGTAATGCATACCTAAAACATGTAAATGTATGGGTACATTACGCTTATTTAAAGTTCTTTCAATTTACATAAACATAGACCTTATTATATAAATGTCAAAAAGTGAAACAAGAAAAGGGACAGAAAATACCAATCAATATACACAGAAAAACACGTGGCCAAACAATAGGAAAAAAAGAGGTAAAGACAGATAATAATGAACCTTAAACAAATATAGTAAACTAAATATGGGCAACACAGATCTCATCAAAAACTGAGGCTGAACCCTGGTACTCTAGAAACGTAAGGAGTGTTTGCTTCACATCTGGCAACCACTGTGTTATGACATTAAAATATGGAAGATAATGTGGTTTATTAATTAGCGGAACACTCATCCAAAATGAGCATCATTCTGTGGTTTGCGCTCATCGCTAGGTGTACCGTACTTGCGCATTAAGTGGAACATTTTCCCAAGTATACTCATCAATTCCGTATTTCTCTTGTATTAAACTTGATCAAATCAAACTAGGATCATTAATATCATTAATTATTTATAATTTGTAGTTTCATAAGCAGCGCATAATACTATTACATTAAATTTAAAAGTTTAATATAAAATAATTCCTTTTCTCTTGAAGGAAATTTGCAGATACACATGTGATAACAGGCGCTATGTGAAAAGACGAAGATATTATGGATATGCAAGAAGCCAAATCGCCGAAAATCTCATATTTTGTCGACCATCACACTTTGAAGGGATGATTTAATATTATTATTATAACATTATTACGTCATATTATGTATTGAGATGGCTACCTCACGACAATGATTGATTGATTTTTGGTGTTTAACGCCACTTTCAGTAATATTTCAGCTATATCATGGTGACCAGTTTTTGTGGTGGAAGAAGCCGGAGAGAACCACCGACCATGGGCAAATACCTGGTAAACTTTATCACTTGCGGCTGCGAGTCGAGTGTACCCTTGAGTGAGTGAGTGATTGTTGGTTAACGCCAATTCAGCAGTTTTTCAACTATATCATGGCGAGAACAAGTTAATTTTCAATGAGATGATGATGATGTCAGCTTTGTTCTAGACCAACACGCTGAGTTGGATTTTTATAGTGCTAGCTCAGTGAAACAACAGTCCGCGGGTAGACATGTCGCTCCACTCGGACACATTATTCTGATTCCGAGTCAACCAGTCTTTGCTTATTCTTCTTAATGCTGCGTGCTTAGTGGAGAAGCAACAAATGCAAATTTTATAGTCTTTGGTTTAACCCGACGCGGCTCGAACCCGCGATCTCCCGCACTCGAGGCGAACACGCTAACCATTACGCAGCCGATGTGGTTTTCACGACAATGTATCCGTTTAGGTTTAATATATTTAATATACATAGCTATTATTCGATCATTTTCCAGTTGAACTATTAGAAATGAAATTTTATGTCAGCAGGACTTTTTTATCGGTAGATTTTTTAATATTAAAAAAATAACATATATTCATTTTATTATAGCAGTTAATATCAGGTAACAAAGAAACCAGGGTTTCAGGTATAAACAGCTTACACATAAATATTAAAAGAATGTCAAAATTAGTCAAGAGTTTACCTGCTGGATTCTATTTCAAAGGAATATTGCTGTCGTAAGATTATATAGAAAATAAAAACATTATCATCAATAAGAAGTATGAAAATATTAGTAACGCAAAAAAAAAGTTTTTAACATAGATGTACCCGATATTCTGTCTGATAAAGTTTGTCAGTGATTTGCGGCATGTCTGTGGTTTTCTCCGGGTATTCCGGTTTCCTCCACCAATAAAACTGACCGCCACGATATAACTGAAATAAACAACATAAC